>SNQJ01S0043743.1:0-11220 GCA_010110895.2 Picea sitchensis
ACTTCAGGGAGTCCGGAATGCCACCCTTCCCCAAAAAAACCGCTTTCGCAGTGTTTTTAACCAGTTGTTTTCCAAAGGCATTTCTGGGAAAACAGAGATGAATTTTAAAAAACAGAAAGAATTTTTTTTTCATCACGGGCTGAAGAATAAAAATCTCTTCCAGTTTTTGCACAGGTTCCATGAGAAGGGAGAATCAAAGCCATCTTCGAGCCCCATGTTTTTAGTTTTTCATTTTTCTGTTACAGTCCTGATTTTGCAGGGGCTATTTCGGTGATCTAGAGATGAATTTAGAAAAACAAAAGCAGGTTTTTGTCCCGAACATGCTCATCTACAATAACCTCCTTCAGTTTTTTCCCAGGTGTCATAATTGAAGAGAAATAGATGTTTGAGTGGACCCCTTTTTTGCATAAATTCAGCCCATCTTTCATGGCGGACAGTTCCAGATTTTTGGGAATTTGTTGCTATTTTTAGCCAAGGTGGTTGAATCTGACTTCCTAAACTTGAGGGGGGATCTCTCCTATTTACTGATGTGATTTTAATGTAAAATGGTTGTTGAGTTTGACACCCAGGAAGGCTATTCTCTGTAGTATTTTTCTGATTCACTAGGAATACAAAGGGACTTTTTCATAGGATTCTTGTATGTCGACGATTGGTGAAGTTTTGTTTTTTCGTTGAATGTGATTCTACTCAGTCTTCATTATGTTTCTCTCTTTCTAATTTTCAAAAGAATATTTAACGCATAATTTATCTTTGATACTCTGTGCAGTGATTTTGAAAATCTAAATGTTTTCCTCTGATACTACAATAAATAAATTCTTGAATGCTTTTTTGTTGTAGTTGATTATCTCGTCTATTCCTTCTCTACATCATTTTATTTCTAAAGGATGCAACGTCTGCATTACCTTGCCTTGTGAAAATACCTTATAGACCTGTGTTTAATTTCAGACTTAATTCAGACCCCATAGCCCAATGGTCCTCTTTTGTTGTCTCAATCAGAAAACTCCAAGAACATATCCTATTCTACATATCATAGATGATTTTAGGGGCTAAATTTCACAATTGGGCTAATTTTCCATGGTTTTTCCCAAAAAAAAGATTCGCCAATTTCCATTTTTTCTAAAAATGATTCGCCCAAATTCCATAGAATAAAATTATTTTACCATAGAAATCGCCAAAAATTTATAGAAACTATATAAAATCCTTAGAAATTTGAATATTTTTACAAAACTATTGCCAAATATTTTACATTTTGCATATTAAGGACTTGTAATATTAGCCCATGTTTCTACATTTTAATATAAATTCACATCCTTAAAATCATCCCTGCTGCATAGCTAGCCTAATATCCTATTTCAAACAAATCTAAATTTGATAGAGAGATCCCTCTCTGAGTCTTGGAGGGCTAGATCCAAGACTTGAAGTGGTTTTGATGTTGCCTCTGTGACTACCTCCACAACCTTGGGAAAATTAAAGAGTGCTAACACCTGCCATTGCATAGCCTCTAACACTTGCCATATTCCACTTGAACCATAGGAATCCTATGCATCAATTGAGAAACGCTCCCCTGCACATTCTACAACACTCTCTTCGCATATCCTCCCGCATGCTCATCTCCCAAGCTCCTCCGTCGATGTCATAGGAATCCATCTGGTCATCATGGACCTACATATGCATGACAAAGAAATTGTTAATACTTGATACCATACAAAAATATTTGCGTTTTTTATTCATTTTGAAAAAAAACAAAAACAAAATGAAATATATATAAAAAAAATTCTTACCAATATCACTGTAGGCGTAACTTAGTGGAAAAATCATATCTAGATCCCCTCTGTAGTCGATCCCAACATAAGAGTAGTCATCAATGGCTATGGCCTGTCGACACCACCAGAAAAAGAAATCATCATTGTAGAGGGTTAACACCCTACCACCTCCTAGCCTCCTCATCACATCGATCCACCATGACATGGATGGATTGTGCAATCCATGTGGAATAATCTCTACTCTAGGGCTCAAGCATGAAATCCACTCAAAGAAAAAACTACACAGAATACATGCAAATATGAAGTTCCTCTTTCTTCCCCGTTTGCAATCTCCCAGCTCGCTCTTCATGTTAGCTAGCAGTGAGGTACACTAGTCATAAAAAGTGGGTTGTAAACACTCCACCGCAAAGAAAATGAGTGGCCTTGAGGCCTGGTGCAACAATGCCGACCTTGAAATCCATGTAAGAACAAGCACGATGATATTTAATCTCAGGTTCTCGATTTCCCTGACTCAGAGTTGGATCCCTACTTTATCTGTGTCTGCAACAACATGGGTGACAATGTACTCTCCATGGTCATACCACCCTATGCCCCCCAGGCCTTGAGATTCACTACCTTGCCCCGATGAGACAATCTTGTGATAAAATATATGGCATCTAGTTCAATCCTCAATGGTTTCCCATCGAGATTGAAGTCCTCTGTTTATGAATCCCAATAGTTTACAAGCATATGGAGTAACATCACTTGATCCCTCATTCCTTTGAGAACCCAAAATTTATAAAGGCCACATATTTTTAAAGCTAGTTGGGCCCTTGCATCCCTTTCCACTGCTGCATTTACCTCTTCATGCTCCCTCTCCCTCCATTCAATCACCATCATGCCAAAGGAAAGTCATTTTTTGAGTTAAATTTTGTCAAAAAGTTGTTTATGGACTTGTACGCAAGCTAACATGGTAACAGTCGCGTATGTGGCTACATATATGTGGGAAGTCTTTTCTTTTCCCACGTACATGAAGGCATGTACGTGACCTGATGAACCATCACCCACGTACACCCCAGTTTACATGTTGTGCCCTCTAAAACTAAACAAATGAGGACTAAACTTGAATTTTAAACCACTGAAAATGAAGAGGGGAAGGGCACTTACTTGGTCCAGACGATTTCTAATTCTGTTGATCATAGTTCCCGCAATTGATACTTGAAGATTGTGGGAAAAAAATCAAATGGTATGGTAAAATGGTCTATTTTTTACTATTATTATAATTTTTTTACCCACTTCATATAGTTTAGGTTGATTTGTTGACCTTATGGACTAATAGTACAATGATAAGATTTGGTTTTGGTGGTTTTGTCCAGGATGTTTTGCGGTTTCTAGAGTCATACTGCCTGTTCGTGCCTTTGACAAGTATTTTCTTTCACTAGCATATATGATAGGTTGTCACTCCATTTTTCATTCTTGCATTGTCCTATGACTATGATCTATATACCTTAGGAACAAACCCATTTATTAGTGACACAAAACCTTCGTACTACTACTAGAAGTGTCGTTATTAAGTGGTAGAGGCTTACCTAACATGGGTACCCTAGTTAGAACCTTTGTGCAATTTGGTACCCATGCAGAAATTATTCCAGAGGACCGGGAGTTCCTTATAGTTTTGATATGACTTTGCGTTCAAACCTAATATTCTTACTCACAAGCATTCCGACCTTCACCTATGGGACTCCCCCATTTGAGTCTTGGTTAAGCTCTTTTCCGACTCTCTAAAAAGAGAAAATATTTCCGAGTGAAATTGTCTCTTTCACACTCATTAAATGGCTTTTAAAATATGTCTATTTGGTGTAATTTTAACCCTTTTTCGGACCAAGTAGACTACTTACGAAAAATTAATACTCTAGTCAACATTGTCTATAAGAGTTCTCCTGGGTATTATTTTATACTTCTTCCAGGCCTAGGGGACTATATCTACAAAAAATGAAATTATTTAGAGTTAAGTTGTAACTGCATTCCATCCTCCTTCTTGTAGTATTGAGCCTATTTTTGTTTCCCGCTTTCTCGTTATAATCCTCTTACCTTAGCAATTTGCATCACTAGACAAGCAGAGCCTTGTTTATATCCTTTGCATCTTGACACCCTATACCCTAAGAGGAAACATTCCCCCGAGTGCCCATGCCCTGCATGCACTTCCTTGCATTGAGAATATGTATGTTCCACTGTTTGGATCTAGTTGCTTACTCGCGACAATCGTTTCCTCTCTTATATCATAGCATTTCTTTGCCTATGAAAAAAAAACAAAAGATGGACGGGAAAAGAATATTATCTCATATCGGTAGTAGTCATGTCTCCTTTGAACATAGAACACAATTTTGAGTCCACTATCATCCAAAGTTTGGGTTTAGCATGACCTTAGGAAGATGACCTCGTTATTTAGAGTTTACTTTTCCAATTGGTTATTCTTCTAGTGCCTATGGAGATTTTGTTGATGCTTCCTACATCACAAAGTTTTATCATCAAGTTTATGCTGCCTGAGTTATCCATATGTCTCACGCTCTTTTTCAAAGGAAGTCTATAAGCCTATGTCGACCATTTCTCATAACCCTTGACTTTGCATGTCAGTCATACCCTCAGTGCATCTCAGAGTCACATGAAGTTGTAGTCCTATCATGCACCCTGGTTCTACTTTCATTATGGGTAGGTAACCTTGATCCCAGTAATCGACATCTCCTCATTGTTTGCTAACTGGGGGGTTTCCCTTGTGTTCGACAACAAGAAATATATTCACACGTTGGGATTCATGCAATGTCTTGGATGTCATTAGCCTTATTGGTGGTTTCCTTGCCTTTGTCGATAGTCTTCCTTATTGGATGCTATTTAGAGGGTATTGCTCATGCACTACTTGCATCTGGTGCATGCGAAAGACGCATAGGGTCGTTGGTTCGTGAAAATCATAGTCGTTTGAGCTCCTCCTAATCATCAAGCTATTTATTTATACCTCGTGATGACTAATGAGATATGCCTTAATGATCTCCTTTTAGAGGGTGTCCTTCCATCGAATTCAACTCAACTATTTTGGAAATGAGACCTAGATTCCTACGAGTACCTAGAGGCTTACAATAATCAGTGGCAGATTCTCCCACCATCGACAGTTGGGAATACGTCAACGTATCATGATCGATGGATTCTTCAAGTGTTCGACCTCAACACCCTTATTCACATTTGTAAGAATGTACTCGGTGCCTTGATACCTACTTTCATTATCGGTAGGTTATCTCGCGTTTGTTAATGGTATACCTTAATGACCGATAATCAAACAAAGTCTCATTGTGTTCGACATCAACTCCTTTATTCACATGATGTATACTTGCACCTTTGATGAATAGTGTAGAATACCTCCAACTTACTGTAGCAACATTCCTATTCTGTTGTTGTCTTTCATTGGACCAGTACCTATATGAATTTAGTGATCACGGGAGATCATATTGTACTCCATTCTATACATATATCTTCAAATTGATTTTGAGACTAGATTGCACTGGGCCTTGTTCGTGACTATGGCAGCCTATGGAATGTGTCTACTTTGTATTGCCTATTCATGGCCATGAACAACTATTTGGTATATTTCCACATGAATTTACAGTGTAATTCAAATTTGTAGCCATGTGTACAAAGTCATTATGGATTGTAATATTCTCATGAGTAACTAGCACTTCCATCTGAGTCTCCTTTACTCCACTTTTTGGAATTATAATGTATTTAATCCATCGCAGATACTCCTATGACCTCACACATTAGGGAGAATCTGTTATAGAAATTTTTTCCTGATCCCATGCAACTTGCTTGGATGGCTTGTACATTTCCCTATGAAAACTTGAAGTCCCCTTTTGTACCTTCCAAATCCAAAAATAACATTTTTCCACATATACGCGCCCTACCAGTTAGACAACAAGCGTATATGCAAGTTTCTCCACTATAGCCTGTGTACATCGGGTTTGGTGCTCAAAATGAAAAATTATGTCGGGTTTCCATTTCACGTCACGAGATCCATGATCCTTGACCTTCCATATATTGGAAACACTCCGACTCAGCCCTTTAGTTCCATTTGAAGGATATGGATTGAGCCATATCCAAGCCTTGGAAAAAGAGAGAATTCAAATTTTGAGAGCAAAGTTACTCTAGAGAAATTTCACTTCACATTGAGTCTAAATACCTTTATCCTTGAAAGTATGAACTCATTGTTCAACCCCCAAGATATTCCTTCTTTATGATGGAGAAATTCATTATTTCCTTTATATGATATTTCCTTTGGTGGAGGATTGAAGTGGTGGAGGCCCAGCTAGAGGTACTTAGCATCTTGGTTCCTATATGTGCCATTACATCAATTTGTCACCTACATACTTATGCTGATTATTTTAATAGAAATACTATTTTCTCGTCCAATTGGTATCTTGAAAATATTTGAATTATGATGCCATGGGTGTATTTGTCATGTATTTTAATGGATTATGCTAATATATATGCTAAAATTATATACTATCACCATATTCTTGTGTATATTGGTTGTTGAGGACAAGTTGCAGGCATAAAGATTTGAGTTGCATGCTCAACGATGGTCTTCATCGAACGTCTGGGTGGGGTAGGACCTTGACCTTGTATTGTAAGAATTTAATTTATATAGCATACTTGGGATTATAGTTTATTTCTGCATGCCATTCTGTCTATTGTGGTTTACCCCATGCCATAGAGATATTTTCCTCGTAACAAGGGTATAGAGATTCGGTTCTCGAGCTTGTTTCTCTTGAGGAAAACAACTCTCGCACGCCCAAGAAACTATCCATGGTGGGAAAAAAGAAAGATGAAGGGACATGCGATCCTTTCAAAATGTTTCTCGAGGAAGCCCTTGAACGAAAGAGGAACAATATAATGGACAAATTTACACAAATCCTTCAATGACTGTCGACAAGCAAAGTATCCACTTCAAGTGGAGGTGCCCCCCCCTTCAAGGTACAAATTAATTTTGATATTATTATATTTGAACGTCAAATAGATGTGGATGTCCTAGATAAATGGTTAAAACTTATAGAAGGTAATTTTTCTATCCACAACTTTTTTGATAGATAAAAGATTACATTTTCACTCCTCAAGGCTATCCCCCATGTCAAATATTGGTGGGAGACTTTCTGTGAGCAAAAGAAAATAGAGGGATCCACATTATTTGCAGTTGCACCCACTTGGGATTCATTGAGGGATGTTATTAAGGAACAATACTACCCTGTTGGAAGTTATAACCACTTGTATACAATATGGACCACACTGTGACATGAAAGAGACCAAACAATGCTAGATTTCACTAATGTCTTCCATACCTTGCACACCAAGTTGGGTATCAAGTATTTTGAGTTACATATGGCTCTCAAGTTCCATGATGGTCTACATAGATATAGATAGAAATTGAGTTTTTGGACATCTCATCCTTGGGTGCGGCCTATCGATATGTCATCAAAATCGAACAAAAGTTGAAACAAAAGACACAAAAGTTTGAGTTTGGAAACCCCTCACAGTAGAAGAACGGTAAGGGAAACCCCAACCCACATTAAAAAGGATAGAACAAAGATGGGAAACCTCAGGAAAACCATTCCAAGCCATAATAAAAGAAGGAGAATGGGAAGATGAAGAAATATACCAGGAAGTGATGCGACTTCCATAAGAGCCCCTGGCATAACACTGTTGATTTTCGCTCAAAGCATTCATTGGTGGTTGAGGTAAAATCCTCTAAATCAGGTGCGGGTTATGACTCTGAGTTAGAACTAGAAAAGGGGAGATAGATCATTGACACAGAACTAAGTGCCATCGTTTCTACCACCAAGATCCAGCCTAGTGAACCTGATGATCCAGAGGAAGGAGAGTGCCTCTTTCATTCAAAGATGTGGGTAAAAAGCACTCTGTTTCAGTTCATCATTGATAGTGGTAGCCAAAATAACCTCATCTTAGCAGAGGTCTTCAAGAAGATATCCCTGTCGAAAATGCCTCACCCACAACCCTACACCATCGGATGGCTCTGTCAAGGAAGCGATCTTCATGTCAACCAAAAATGTCGCCTGTCATACGACATCAAGCCATTCAAAGATGAGGTATTGTGTGATGTTTCTCGCCTTGAAGTTTTTTATGTTCTTTTGGGTCAACTTTATTTATGGAAAATTCATGCTATATATGAATCTAGGCCTCAGAGTGTTATTATTACTTTGAACAGGAAATTGCACAGGATTCTCGACGTAGTCCCACCTAGTGCTATTCCCTTTATCTCTGCCAATAAATGAAGGATTCTTGAGGTATTCCCAACTATTTCTATGTCCTTGAGATCAACCTTGACTACATGGAAAAGGAATCCACTGATCATATCCTAGACACTCAGTTCAAGGGAACTTTCTAGCAGAGGATACACCTTTATCAGATTTTCAAAGTATGGAAACTCCATCATAGGACGAAAGGAAGAACAACATAAAATAGTTGCAGAAGCCAGTGCAACACCATCTAAATAAAAAAATATAGGACACAATATAATTGTAAAAGGTTTGTTGATTGACGGGGGATGGAGTTGGTCGGTTCAGTCAGGGAATGAGTTCGCTCATTCATTTTGGTCGTTAGCTGATATTGTTAAGTTGAATATGTCTATCAGAGTTATGTCTGTGGGAATTGCCCAAGGTTTTGTGTGGTAAATCAAGAAGAGTAGAGTCTGTAATGAACACAACCTGCTGGTAAGGAAATCATGACTCTGTGGCCGAGAGCTGGAGCCAATAATCTAGACTGTACTTTCTATGTAATGCTGAGGCTATAATGTAAGAAAGATATTTAATGATGATATAAATAAGGGTTAAATTTTCAAATATGATGTGTCCTTACATTGTTTCTTATGCATTTCAGTCTCCATGTATATATTATGAGTTACAATTGTTGCTCTTATGGTTAACTGATGCTCGCAATACCAGTAGGTTTGGTTCTCGCATTTAGGTGTTTTTGATCTAGTAATGTTGATTGCATAAGGAATGAAGTAAGTTCCGAACACTCCATGGATCTTCTGTAGTCTTCTCCCTACCCTTCCCTATCTCTCTGTCTCAGCAGCTCTTCGGGTGAAACTTATTCTCTTCGGAGGAGATGAAAATTCCAGTGCTCTAGACCTCACGGTGCCTTTTGTTGGTAACTTGAGAAGGACCCTGGTCTGAAAAAAATTGCGCCAACAAAATGGTTTCGTTGTCGGGACCCATATTAAAATGGAACTTGTAGGAAGAATGTTTTCGCCGATCCATAGATCTGGCATCGATCAATGGTGGGAAAGAAACTGTAATGCCTTCATATGGAAAGAAGCGGAACTAAGAAGAAAATTGGTGGGAGTCACTCGGGAAGTGATATTTTACTCAGAAATATCAAGCGACCAGTACAAAAGTTTCTGGGTTAAATTCCCGGAAGAATTTTTTCACTAGATCAAGAGACTCCAAGAAGCTCCAGAATTCCACGAACGGATCAAGAAGATCTACGCCTAGGATACTAACAAGTTAGCAACACTCCATAGGTTGGACTCTCCAGTCACGAGGGCCGTAGATTTCTGGGTTACCACCATGATAGAAGGATACATAATCGAATTTGCAGCTGAGAACCACCAGTCTTTCTCGTGAGCAGAGGAAATTTTCAAGAAAGGCGCAAGGGGAAGACTTGTAAGAGAGATCCCCCCGTGGATTAAAGATTTCTTGGTCGAGGAAGGGATGTTGATTAAGTCCTTTACCGAGATAGCAGCGTAAACACCCTCACTTGGGGTAGGGTGAGACAGGGTGAGAGTCATGGCATGAAGAGAGGGGAAGGGTTCTTTGAAAAATGGGGGGGAAACAACAAGAAATGGATTCAAGAGATGAGTGAGCCTTGAAGAGAGCCACCATAGTTGAGAAGTGGTGGCGCGAAAAAATCAAGAAAGGCGCAAGAAAGTCTAAAAAGTTGAGGAAAGAAGGAGGATTGGGAGAGAAAAAAGGAAGAAAAATGGAAGAACAAAAGAGAATGAGAAGACAGGAACAAATGGCCAGTCAAAGGTTAAACGAGATAGAAGAAAGGAGAGTGAGAAGTCCCCAGCAGGTGGGACGAGAAAGAGGAAGTGTGGATATAAGAGAGGAGGAAACTTGCATGAATCTTGAAGGAGAAAGAGAAGATTCAGGCCCGATAACAGGAGAGATCAGGAATGAGGCCCCCCAGATCAAAGAAATCCACCTCGAATCCAGTGGCACCAGCCTCAAATCACTCATACCCCAAGTGCCCTCAATACAAGCAGTAAGTTCTATACTACCTTCGCATACATGTTCTGTTTCAGTACAATTAGTTAATTAGGAAGTGCGAGTACAGGGAGGATAATGGGATCCCTTGGTAGATCGAAAGAAGGACCGTTAGGGATCACATTGATACGAACAACAGGATCAATAATGGCTAGCCATGCAGGAGGATCAATTGCCCGATACCCAAAATTTTTGGGTAAGGGAGATGAAGATGTTGAACAACACTGGTTCTTGTGCAAAGCCATTTGGAGATCCAGAGGGACACTAGATGTGAACAAGTTGGTTGAATTCTAGACTACCCTGAGAGGCCGTGCTCTCAAATGGTACATGAAAACCATTGAACCAAGAGTGCCAGGGATGCAAGGTCAAGCGTTCACCTTTAGCTAGGTACGGAAAAGGTTTATAACAGATTTCAAACTGCCCCAGTCAGAACAATAGGCTCTGTCTGAGTTGCACAAAATCCAACAGAGAGAAGGTGAATCATCTTGGGAATATAACCATAAGTTCAAAGACGCCATAGGAAGGTTGGCACACCCAATCCACGAAGAAAATCAAAGGGAATGGTACATTTATGGTCTACTACCTCTGACTCAGATTCCGCTAACAAAACAACGGATAACCACATTGACAGACACCTTGGAACAATCGATGAAGATTGAAGCCATGGAGGGATACCATGGAAGCTTGAGAGTAACCTGACCCCCAGTGGATGTGAATCTAGTGCAACTACAAGGACAAATATCAACCCTTACAGAAAATATTCAAGAATTGAAAATACCCAGACCAGGACGACCATAGGTTTGGTGCACTGGATGTTATACGGAAGGTCATTTGGCGAACAAATTCCCATGAGGGAGAGGGTTGGGACCTCCAAATAATCTGATGGAAACCCAACTAGGACCCACATGAGGAGTTGTGCAAGTATCGATGAACCCACCATTTCACCATCCCACCCCATATCACGCATTCCCAGGAGACCAAGCAACACCGATGACGGAGTATTGTGAGATCTTCCGAAACCACGGGCATGGACCACGACAGTGCCCCATCATGCAGAAATATTTGATGGTACCAAATATAATCCATTGTGAGTTCTACGCATCTACCACGCATACTACCAACCAATGTAGGGCATTGGATGCACTGGCGAA
>SNQJ01S0043743.1:11230-26705 GCA_010110895.2 Picea sitchensis
ATGTGTGTGTCTTAGCATTTATCATATTTTGATCTAAAATCTTCCATTTTTTCATCGACAAGGGCCCACCGATCCATCTTGGTAAGCTCATTGTAAATTATTAGCATAGATTTCTATCTCATGTACTTGTTTTTTGATTTCATTTTTTATTTCATTGTTAGAATTGATTGCAAAGTGTGGCAGTACAGGAACAGTTGGGAGTCCATCATTCGCATTACATAAGCCATTAAATGGGACATCTCATTAAAAATTATGTTTCCTGTGTAGAAATGAAGTAATTTCTAGAATTGCAAGATTGTAAGAATGTATTAAATTTATGTTTGGGATGCATCAATTGATTTTGAAATGTGTGCAGAATTAGATAAGAATTTCTTGCAAGTTTGAAGTGAGTTGTTACAGGAAATGAGATCAGACTTCATCTCTCACCTTCATGCAACATTTAATGAAGCCTCTCAATTATATTGGCTATTTTATGTACTACACAGATTTGATTGGCATTAATAGGGTTATGATTGATTTATTTCTAAGAGTGGATAAAGTGGATTGTTGATTGTTGTTTCAAATGATACAGGGAACAAGATATTAAGTTCATCTCTTCATTTCATGAGCCTCTAATGAGCAGATTTGTCACCTAAGAAAGAACTTTTCGATTCACTGTTTTCTTGAGAAGTTTTGTTACCAGTTTTCTCTTCTAAGTTTGGAGTGGTATTGTTGAAGTGTGCCCAGATTTGCTTGTTAGTTGTTGTTAAGGATATTAGCTACAGATAATAGATACAAAGTCCATCTTTCCACTTCATGAGCTTGTAAATGGACAAGGCATTATCTGAGAAAAATCTTTTGAGTGCATGATTGCAAGTTTTTCTTTCTAATTTATGAATTGTGTGAAGAGTGTTATCTCTGAAAACATAGTATTTTGTTATTGAATGTTTCTTATTTAAGCTATAATCATCAGACATAGGAACCTATCTGTTATCGGCACATATAGTGCATCAACTCTACTAATAACGAATCCCGGTTGATAATTTATGTTTGGTAATATATTATGCAAATAATTGCACCAACACACATGAATAATAAAATAATGAGAAATTCCTAAGTTATCTAAGTCAAATCGTTCAAATGACCAAATATATGACTATGTGGCACATCAATTCATGGGCCATGCAGATTGTGTTCATAATCCTTCAATAATTTCACAAGGTTCCTATATGAAATCAACATGATAAATTTTGCAATATCACAAGTGCCACGCTGCTTCCATGTAAACTTCCAACTTGGAAATGCTTAGTAGTGGTGGTTGTTTGGCTATATTTGTGTGCAGGTTCAAAAAAGAGGCTTCTTTTACTTGAATCCACCTTCAATAGCTCCACATCATTGGTAGTTGACTGAGAATATTGTTCAAAGTTTTTTTTTCCCTTCTGTTTAAATTTTTGTGGATTGCATGTTAAAGGATGTAATTGATTTAGCTTTGCTCACTCACATATTTTGTACTTTTTATTTTCCGTATTCAGCAACAATTCCAACCCATCGACTAAGTACATTTAGTAAAACCTTGCACCAAATCACACACAACACCTCTTTTAGCCACCTCACATCCTTGTCCCTTTTTGTCCTTGTCCATTTAAAAAGAGTTTGTCTTTAACATGTTCCAAAGCAATGCTACTAGGTGGGCATACTTTTTTACAAACCTTTAATAATATGCCATTAAGCTAAAAAATACTCTTTAGAGATATTTTTTAATTTTAGCCACCATGTGATTGCATTGACTCTATTTGGATCAACTTTGATTCTCTCCTTTGGAATTATGTGACCTACATATTCAGCTTCTTCTCTACTAAATGTACACTTTGACATTTTAGCATAAAATTGGTTTTATCCAAGAATGGATATTATAAAACACACACACACACACACACACACACACACACACACACACACATATATAATAATTGTAAAATGTTATTATAACCATATGTATAACTAATACATTTATATATATTTCAAATTTCCAATGGGTTTCCAACTATGCAAGTAATCATGTAGTGAGTCGGTCATTGAATTGAATAGGTTGGGAGTAATGACATGCATAGTACTTGTATTTCATACTCCATCAATCTAATCTTTCTCACTTGCATGGTACTTATAATCAATATTCCCTCTGTATTGCATCACTCATGCCAATTTACCTTTATATGACTATAGTGGTCCTCATCCACCTATTATAATGCCTCAATCCTAAATTTAGTATGATGGGACTAGGTTTAAATAATTTTACCAAAGAGATCTCACAAAATGCGTACACATGAGCATTTCTTCACCACATAGATATGATGGTAGAAAGTATCAATTGAACTAGAAGATAGAAGCTCCTAGGTACATGGTGATGAGTAGTTTGTGCCATGGGAACTTTATTGTTGATTTTTTCATAAATCTTGTAGATAATTTGGAGTGTGCATAAATTCAAATCAACGAAGGATTTATATATAGAATGTGACATTGCAAAGGCTTCGAGATATTCGTAGCTTCTGACTTGATTTTCATATTTGTCTTACATGTTCAAAATTCAAAATTCAAAATTTGAAAATTTGAAAATTGACAGCCTCATAATATGTTATACCTCATATTGTAAAAGTTTCCACTTTGCGATCTTCATCACATTGATAGAAATTTGATGTTGGCTCCATGGAGCTATTGAACCGACTTGGAGGGATTCACCTTTATGGAGCCCTTTATATTCATGGAAGAATATCATTTGATGTAGGTCTTTGGTTGCGGGAGTCTCACTTCTCTTTGTTGGAGACTTGACCAAGCCTTTCTTCTATAGCATTAATCTAGTCAATATCTTGCACACTTGATCGTGCATCTTGTGGACCACTTGCTATTTTTGGATATGGAGCACTCTCCATGTCAAGAATATTTTATTATATTTGTATGCAAGCATATTTAGGGGCGCACTATTGAGGCATTATTTTACTATTTGATGGAGCACTTGACATGGTCAACCAATCATTTATAGGAGGCACCTCACCTTCATGTGTGTTTTTAGAGGATGTTGCTTAAATACTACATTATTTTGTTGTTATTCCAATTGTCATGGAGTTAGTTAGCAAATCTTGTATTTTATTGTAACAGGGACGATTTTCCCTCTATATAAAGAGGAGCTTCTCTCCTTTTCATGAGGGAATTGGCACTCGGAAATTTAGGATTTTGAGAAGTGATGAAGTATAAAGGTTAGGAATTGAAGCTTTATGGAACTCCTTTGAAAAACCATTCTTGAATATTAATGGAAGATTGAGGTATTGATCCACTTTGATGGATGGTTTATTTATTCCTTTCAATTTGTTGTTCATGTTGTTGTAGATTTTTGGTGTTTTCATTCTTTTATAAAATCTTAGTAATGAATTTATTCATCTAGTAGTAAAGCAATTTGAGCAGGATCTCCCTTTTTCTATATTTTTTTGTTTTACTTTTGCCAGTGTCCTCCTTTTTTCTATCAAGTAAGTTGCATATTTGGAAGAACATTGTTGGGCCCATGATATGACTGATTTTATGTGTATATCTTTTTGATTAGATCTTTTTTGTCAAATGTGTATATGCGTTTCATGTATTGAAGAAGTTTTTGAAGATTTTTTGTGTCAAAACGCTATGATCCACACCAGATATGCATAATTCATGTTTTGCAATGATTTTGAGTTTAAATCGGTATGTTTTTATGATCCCAAAAGACTAATTCATGTTTTGTATGTCATAGGGAAAAATCACAGCTTGTTTTTGCTTCCGGCACTCCATCCCGCACTTAATCCGGTCCTCCATCTGGCACTTCGTCTGGCACTTCATCCTACACAAAAACAATGGGCGATTTGGCGGTTATGCTATTGGTGTCCAATGATGGGAAAATCATAGACATGGTTTTTTCTCGTGCTCGTGCCCTCCAACTACTAAACTCTTGACAACTTGATTTCGGTTGTTAAGTTGGGAGATTATTGGCTCGCTTCATTTCGGCAGTTAGGGCATCATTAAATGTAATTTACTGTTTTTAGAAGAGGTTTTACCCTCCAGTGGTCGACCTCTCAGTATGGAAATATTATAAATACCACCGTGGTGGTCATACAATAGGGAAGAAGTCCAGGAAGTCGTTTGTTAGAGGGAAAAGACAATTTCCCTCTGTTTTTCCATTTTCATTTTTCCAGAACTCTATAAAACTGTGTTTTTAGTTTTAATGGTGAATTTGTGTTGTTGAAGATCATGGTGTGCATTTGAAGAGAGACCACGAATTGTTGGGGGGCCCACCGACAATCTGAGTAACTATTCTATGAGTTTATCTGTGAATTAGATAGCGTAGATGCATTTTTATTCATTTTTTTGTACATGAATTATCATTTTACTTCTTTGTTATTTAATTTGTTGTCTATGATTTACTTAATTTAACTTAGTTTTTGCAGGTTATTATGAGGAATCTTGTTAGTATGAAATGAATTATTAGTTAGTAGAAGAAAGCTTGCAAGCTTAGACCCTAACCCTTGTATGTAATTAGAATATAGCTAGAATTTCTACATGCTGAAATAGAGTCTAAAACGGAGTTAAAAACAAAGTTTTAAAACAGAATTTTTAATTCATGCTTTCTTTGATACAGTTTCGGTGGATGGATAGTCATTAGTCTTTAGTTTTCAATTCTAGTTTGCTGATCTAGTTGTCATTTAGCTTTATCTATTCAATTCTTCATTTAGTTGCTTATTTTTTTTCTTGTCATATGCTGAAATAGTGTTTAATTTTTGTTTATAAGCATTTCTCTTTTTGCAATTTGAATTGTCAAATAGAACTAGTTTAGTTTACTCCATGCAATTTATTTCTTAGATTTAGGTTGAAATTTCAATTTGTAGTTAATGATTGAATTTAGTTATGATTTTTCTTACGTAGTATAGAGTGCAATTGAATTTCATAATCTCTTTATAATTGTTGATGATTAATGCATGAGTAATAGTCACATGGATATGCAAGGTAATTGAAGTTGTTTTCATAATGGCTAAGTTCTCACTGGATTGTCTAATTCACACTTTTCACTTTGATATTGAAGTCAATATCGATTTTATCCCTCTTGAATTATCATTCATTGTCAAGTGCCATCGTGATATTGTAAGACACTGGAGGCATTCACACAACCATCAACACTATATTTGAGTTTTCATAGATTAGAAGATAGATTCTTTCTTTCATAGATTAGAAGATAGTTTTCTTGCTATTGTAGGATAGATAGTCTTCTTGATTAAAGAGTATTTTTCTTATCATAGATTAAAGGTTAGTTGGTAATTCCTCTTGCTTTCAATTTAGTAGATTTCCTTTTATAAATTAGAAATTGTTGTGAAGATTAGTTTAAGAATAGAGTTCACTTGTTTCTTAGTTTAATTAGTTTCTTATTGATAGTTTACTTGTTGTAGAAGTCATCCTAGGTTAGTTAGTTGTTTACTTGCTTTAATGGGTTAGTTTCTTACTTGTCTATTATTTCCTTTATAGGTTAGTTGATTGCTTGTCTATTTTCTTGCTTTCATAGGATAATTGTTGATTGAATTTAAGTAGGCTAGTTGAAGTAGTTTTGTTGTTGCTATTTTCTTATTAGATGAATAGTTTGCTTTTGCTTATTGTTATGAATGAACTAGTTTTCTTTAAGTAGGGTTTTAATTTTCTTTCCTAGAACTATCCATCGATCCTCCGTTCAAAGGTTACTTAGGGTAAATAGTTTGAATTCCTTACTAGGGTTTGACCAATAGATAGCTTTTCTTGGATAGATTAGCCTTTAGATATCCACTTCCTTATTTAGAATATACTACTACCAGCCCTTCTACCTTGGAATATATTTTGCTACAACTCTAAGTTTACTTACCCTGGGTTGACAATTTAATTGAGGGTTTTTAGTGTATTTTTAGTGCATATAGAACACCCATCATTTTTGGCGCCGTTGCAGGGGAGTTGTCTCAAGGTAGTAAATAGTTAGGAATTAGATCATGTCTATACCTTAGCATTAGATTGGTGGTGGGGTAACTTTAAGACAAGAGGTAAGAACCTGTGCATCTTCTATTGCAGGCTCCCCCAAACCCAATGGTATTTTTTCTTTTTTGTTTTTGTTTACTTTCATGAATAGACCTAGAGACCCAAAAGGTAGATACATTAAATCTAAATCAGACCTTTCAACCAAGGTTCCTTCTAATCTTTTTGGAGGAAGGAACATTCCACTCATAAGCTCCACAGACCGATACCAAAAAACAAGAGCTAGCTCAACCCAAAGAGCTAAAGAAGTCTCTTAAGAGACTAAAACAGGGAGCACTATAGAACAAAAGTTGAAGCATCAGTAATAGTGGGACATGAGGCAAGACCACTCGAGCCCTCCGCGGAACCAAACAACACAACCTTTTTTTTCTTTCCACCACCAGGAGAATGAATTCGAAGGTGACCATTAGTTTGGAAGAACTCTCTCAAATCCTAGCAATAGCTCAAATCTCTTCTTCTTAGGAAGAACACATCTTGACAATAGCCAAGAACTTGTCTACCTCTCTGGAAATATTAGAAGAATCAAGGTCCTATGAGCTAAAAAATGATTTTCCTTGCCAAAATGCGAAGGAAGCTGAAAAATTATGGAATACATCCAGTGGAGAGAAATCATTAATACCTAAGATTGAGGATTTCTCACATCCATTTCAGCAGATCCTTTATGTACTTCATAAATCAATCATTGAGAATAAGAGGATACGCATAGCATGATGAAGGAGAGCATAGAAATTACTGTGATGAACATCAAGATTACATTGAAATTTGGTTTCAAGAGGTCATCAGGCCACAATATTATTCTCTTCTTCAACACCTTTTGATTCCAAAACAAGTAGGTTGGTTTGTTCTTCATATCCAGGTAATCACCGTGGTAAATTTTTATATGTGGATATGAGCATGTTTCTTATCTTGCTTCGCACATGGTTACAATGGAAAAGTTAGTACACTTGAATAAAGATTTTCCTTTGTTTTTAGGTAGGGTAGGATAGTAAATAAAAATGGCATGTTGTTAGTTTAGCTTAAAGTCTAATGCAACCTCATTTTACGTTTTATTTTTAATAAAAGAACTATGAGATACATGTTCCAGTAAATTAATCTCATTGATCTTATTAGTTTTTGATATTTTAGAGAGTGGTTTTGACAAATAGTCATAGAGATTTCTGCAAGTATTTATTTCACTAGGAGTAGACAATTTCAAGGAGATATAAAAGAAGAATTTTTCTTCAAAACATTGCTATACTTGAACCTTGTTGTCTACTAAGAATCAAATGAATAATGACATGTTGTAGTTAGCCATTTTTTTGCAAAAGATTTTCGTATTCTTTTTCTCGAGGCATCTTAAGAAGCAGTTGCTCTTGAACCTTCACCACTATATAAGGAAGTGACATCATAACCATCAAGCTTAGAGGTCTCTTGTACAGTTTATCCAAGAAACCTGAGTAAGTGAGTAAAGTATATTTATTAAAGAGTAGCAAGGAGGTTTTATTAGAGGTTAGTCATGGAAACATCACAATAAATTACAAAAGAAGAAAGGGATTTGAGCCTAGAGATACTTTTTTGTTCTTTCTCAATGGTACCTTCCACTACACACTAAATAGCTTTATTATATCATATCTTTAGATAGGCCACGTCCTCTTAAGTACCCCTTACATCAGGACAATCACTAAGGAATATATATAATGAAAATTCATCCTCCAACATAAATACGATCCCAATAAAAAGAAAGAAAAAGTTGTTTTCAGAGTTGCCCCCTGATCTTGTTGCATAAAACACTCTTATACTAAAATCTTAAAAGATAGAGGGTCAGTCTCTGAGGGTGTAAGAGGCTAACATGTCAGGATACTGAATAGGTCTGTTGCAGTGGATACCAGCATGTGGTATGACTAGGTAAACTCGTCGAAGTACTAAACAGGCTTGCTAGCAGCGGGGCATTCAACCTGGCGAGGATGGTAATCTGACAAAAATAAATAATAAATCTAAACTTGTCCTGATGTATGGAATTACTTGTATACAAAGATGACACGAAGTATGTATGGTTAAGATAAGGTTAATGAACTCCATAAATTTTCCATTGGGAACTAACTTTGAGACACTCTTGAAACTCTCTCACCTACCTCTTTTTATCTATATACAGGATCTCTTATCCTATAGGTGGGGCCATCTTCTAACCGTCTCGTCAGACCAATCTGTGAAATTTATCTCTACACTTAACAAGTTGTAAATCTTCAACTATTGGGAGAACTGATGGGTTTCCTATATTTTGGATTGTGAGGTGTCACGATACTTAGGTGTGGGGGACGGGTTCATGAGTTGACAAATGATAACATTGCCTAGAAGAAGTAAATATTTGTAAAAAATCATGTATTGTTTTCATGATACAGGTTATTACATCAGCAATTATTTTATTTTTGAAATGCTAATTCTTTGTGTGTTATAAATTGTTGTACATTTCCTTAACAGGCCACTTAACTGGTTTATTTTTGTTACAAATTGTTCATTACAGAGTTATGATTACATGCCTTATAGAATGTGAGATAGAGGAATGAATTTTGTGAGCACGATGCCAAAACAAATAATAATGGAACACTCTTAGCCTACCTCAACTCATATTCACTATGTTCGTGGCCTCTGAGCAATCAATTTCCTTAGCCACAAAGCTCCCAAGAGTTGGAGACCATTGGTTTAAACACCACCAGTTGCCAAGAGCAAGCTATAATAGGGTTTTCAAAATCGAATTTCAGAAAATATATGGAGCTAAGGGATACTACAAAGAGAGGATAAAAGAGGAGTTAATCAACCCTCTCATAGTCATCACTAGATTGATTACATGTGAAGATAGATATTTTGTCTTTAAAGCCTGTCACTTTCAATTATTAGCTCACTTTCAGTTCAATGAGCCATTAAATTTTCCCTGTTACTTCTTAAAGGGTCTTGAGAAGATGTCTTCCCAAGTGAGTAAGAATGTAACCAATCCCTATAACAGCTTATTTCACCACGGCCTTATCAAACTACTTGTCTTAGCCGAGTTGGAAAAACATGGGAAAATGTGGGATGAGTTCATTTACCAATTTGCAAACCCTCATATTAAAATCAAGACTAGAAAGAAGACTCTTTATCTAGGGATTGTTACTCCACTGAAACCCTAATGCTCAAGTTATTCCTCTACCGGGCCAAAATTCCAAAGAACTTGTTGATACCCCTGCAGTTTCATCGGGCAAGAAGACCAAGAAGCCTATTGCTAACCCCCCTCTAAAAACAATAAATATAAAGAATTGTGTTTCTAATTCATGGCACGAGGACATGCCATATCTTTAGTCTGGGGGGAGTTTCCTGAGCTAAAAAATGCTAGGCACTGCCCATTTGTATAGCAAACCCATGAGAAGAGGAAGTAGGATTTCTGTCAAAATTCTGTCATACTGTCTTTTTACAATGTCTTGGGATATTATATCAACAGTTTTTTGTATTGGTATGCTAAATTATATACTGCTGACATCATTGTCTGTGTTATAAGCTTACTGTGAATATTTTTTATGTTTATAGAAGACTTCTTATACTTAACTACTCTTTGTGACAAATACAGAGTGATAACAAACTGCTAAATGCTTATTGCCATCTATATTACAAGATTATGAAAAGAGGAACAGTTGTTTGAATTGTTACAGATCAATGAAAGGAAATAAAAATTATCCTGTTCACCATGCTTACCAGTATAAGCCAAGCCTTTTGTTAGTATATGTCATTTATGTTAGTCACCAGTGATCAAATTTACTCGTTCATGTGATTGATAGGGTTATTAGGTCCAATTGTTATATCTTCAAAATAAAATTTGGCATATCTTGGTTGTAAAATTGTCATTGGTGTGTCTATGTGTCATTAATACTCCCTCCACTCATCCAAGGTCATAAATTTTCATCATGGTCATGTCATCATTCCTTGTCATAAATTTTCAAATGATTGTCTTGATCAAAGTTCTACTTCTAAATTGGTTTCTGAAATAAGGAAGGTGAATTTGACAAACGTGAAAGCAGTTTTTTTTCAATAATAGACCAAGAAACAAAAACCTCCTTCATTTTATGCACAGGTGTTATTATTTGAGAGAAATTTCCAAAATACAGTCGCTATAGGAGGGTTTCTGTACATTTGGACAGCTTGACTTCAAGTCAGTTTTTCAGAGGTTTGGAGAAGTCATTTGTAGTTCTTTATGGTTCCATTGTATAGAAGACATCATAAAATTTCCAACCATACAACTTTCAGCCCAAAAATCCTCCGAGAAGGCCTCCAAAATCCCTCTCAAAGACAACGTTGTGCTTCTGCTAAGAGCACGTTGCGCTTCTGCAAGTTTTGAGTAACCAACTGCAAGTTGGGATTATGAACAAATGGAAAAGTAATTTTGAAACCTAGAGGAGGTTTTTGTTCATCCATATCCAAACACAATAACCTCTCTCAGTTTTTGAATATATGTTATGGTTTGGGATATATTCAATCATCTTAGAGGCCTAGTTTTTCAGAAAATAAAACATTGTTTTTCTTGTTTTAGTCATGTTTTCTTTTTGTGTTTTCCTAAAAATTGGAAGTGAAGTTTAGAAAACCAAGAGAGTTTTTTATCAATTAAATATTCAAAAACAAAAATATCTCTCAGTTTTTACACAGGATTTACTATCTTGTAGTTACAGGTTTCACTTTGATACCTATTTTTCACAAGTTCGCCAGGCCAGAATTGTTGCGCTTTTGGGAAGTCGCTTTTGGAACTAGTTTTGCAGACGTAAAATTGTTGTTTTGCATGGTTTAAAGGATCAAGAATATAATATAGATCTCAAGGCTTCCTCACATGTCATCAACAGCCTCCAAAAACTTCAAACCCTCCAGTTCAAACTTAGAGAGCATGAAACACTGAGTTGTCATTTACGCCATGATAACGTTGTCCTACAAGCCAAGATGAATTCTCTACAGCGTTAGGTTGGTGATATTAATGCCACAAACAATAGTCTTTGGATGCAATTGAAACATCACAAAAGGCCCAAGACAAAATCCCCTGGGAAAGAGGGAGAAGCTTCTAAAGCTAATCCACCACCTCCTTCGCAAGTTTAGTCATGAAGGGCAATTTATTTTTGTTTGCAGTGGGACCTGCAAAATCTTAGGTGTGGGGGTAATGTTGGGCCCGTGATATGACTGATTTTATGATGTTGATTAGATCCTTTTTTTTTGAATGTGTATATGCGTTTCCATGTTTTGAAGAAGTTTTTGAAGAGTTTTTGTGTCAAAACGCTATGATCCACACCAGGTATGCATAATTTGTGTTTTGCAATGATTTTGAGTTTAAATCAGTATGTTTTTATGATCCCAAGAGACTAATTCATGTTCTGTATGTCACAGGACAAAATCGCAGCTTGTTTCTAATTTCGACACTCAGTCTGACACTCCATCCGGCACTCAGTCTAGTACTCCATCCAGTACTCGGTCCAGCACAAAAACGATGGGCGATTTGGCGGTTATGGTATTGGTGGCCAATGATGGGAAAATCAGAGACATGGGTTTTTCTCGTGCTCATTCCCTCCAGCTACTAAACTCTTGACAACTCATTTGGGTTGTTAAGTTGGGTGATTATTGGCTCGCTTCATTTCGACAGTTAGGGCATCATTAAATGTAATTTACTATTTTTAGAAGAGGTTTGACCCTCCAGTGGTTGACCTCTCAGTATGTAAAGATTATAAATACCATTGTGGTGTTCATACAATAGGGAAAAAGTCCAGGAAGTCGTGTGTTAGAGGGAAAAGACAATTTCCTCCTGTTTTGCCATTTTCGTTTTGCTAGAATTGTGTAAAACTACGTTTTTAGTTTTAATGGTGAATTTGTGTTGTTGAAGATCATGGTGTGCATTTGAATAGTGACCACAACTTGTTGGGGGGGGCACCAGCAGTTTGGGTAACTATTCTATGAGTTTATTTGTGAATTATATAGCGTAGATGCATTTTTATTCATTTTTCAGTACATGAATTATCATTTTACTTCTTTGTTATTTAATTTGTTGTTTATGATTTAATTAATTTAACATAGTTTTTGCATGTTATTATGAGGAATCTTGTTAGTATGTAATGAGTTATGATTTAGTAGAAGCAAGCTTGCAAGCTTAGGCACTAACCCTTGTATATAATTAGAAGATACCTAGAATTTCTACATGTAGAAATAGAGTCTAAAACAGAGTTAAAAACAGAGTTTTAAAACAGAATTTTTAATTCATGCTTTCTTTGACAGAGTTTCAGTGGATCGATAGTCATTAGTCTTTAGTTTTCAATTCTAGTTTGTTGATCTAGTTGCCATTTAGCTTTATTTATTCAATTCTTCATTTAGTTGCTTATTTGTTTTCTTGTCATATGCTGAAATAGTGCTTAATTTTTGTTTATAATCATTTCTCTTTTTGCAATTTGAATTGTCAAATAGAACTAGTTTAGTTTACTTCATGTAATTTATTTCTTAGATTTAGGCTGCAATTTCAATTTGTAGTTAATGATTGAATTTAGTTATGAGTTTGCTTACGTAGTATAGAGTGCAATTGAATTTCATAATCTCTTTATAATTGTTGATGATTAATGCATGAGTAATGGTCACATGAATATGCAAGGTAATTGATGTTGTTTTCATAATGGCTAAGTTCTCACTGGATTGTCTGATTTACACTTTTCACTTTGCTATTGAAGTCAATATCGAGTTTATCCCTCTTGAATTATCATTCATTGTCAAGTGCCATCGTGATATTATAAGACACCGGAGACATTCACGCAACCATCAACACTATATTTGAGTTTTCATATATTAGAAGATAGTTTTCTTGTTGTTGTAGGATAGATAGTCTTCTTGCTTTGGTAGATTAAAGAGTATTTTGCTTATCATAGATTAAGGGTTAGTTGTTAATCTTGCTTTCAATTTAGTAGATTTCCTTTTGTAAATTAGAAATAGTTGTGAAGATTAGTTTAAGAATAGAGTTCACTTGTTTCTTAGTTTAATTAGTTGCTTATTGATTAGTTTACTTGTCGTGGAAGTCATCCTAGGTTAGTTAGTTGTTTAATTTCTTTAATAGGTTAGTTGCTTACTTGTCTATTCTTGCCTTGATAGGTTAGTTGCTTGCTTGTCTATTTTCTTGCTTTCATAGGATAGTTTCTTATTGAATTTAAGTAGGCTAGTTGAAGTAGTTTTGTTGTTTCTATTTGCTTATTAGATGAATAGTTTTCTTTTGCTTATTGTTATGAATGAACTAGTTTTCTTTAAGTAGGGTTTTCATTTGCTTTCCTAGAACTGTCCATCTATCCTCCATTCAAAGGTTACTTAGGGTAAATAGTTTGAATTCCTTAGTAGGGTTTGACCATTAGATAGCTTTGCTTGGATATATTAGCCTTTAGATATCCACTTCCTTATTTAGACTATACTACTACCAACCCTTCTAACTTGGCATATATTTTTCTACAACTCTAAGTTTACTTACCCCGGGCTAACAATTTAATTGAGGGTTTTTAGTGTGTTTTTAGGGCATATAGAACACCCATCAAACATTACAGCCATAAAACAACACCTTTATAATTTTATTTACAAGTGGAAATCTTATCCCCCAAGACTATTTTTCTACAACATATTTCCAGCAAATACTTAAGGTTCAAATGTATCAAATTATGGCCTTTCTACCTTAAGTTGATAGCTTAAACCTGAATGTATGAAATTAATAGTTACTTTATTTACTAATTTGTAAAATATGGTAAAAAATCCACTTCTATCATATGATTTGCTTCAAAGTAGTTGTTTGTGACACACTCTCTCATTTATCCAATGCCTTATGACTCCATTAGCTCATGATTGATAGGAACTATTTTCCTTCCATCTCTTTTTATCATTTGTGTGTCCTTCATTTTTATATCTTGTCCTCATATTGACATCATATAATTCTTACTCATGTAGTTATATATCGGGGTAATTCCAGAGTGAATGGTGCAAATGATGATAGGAGACCTGATAGAAATATGTGAGGAATCCAAATTTGTTTTTATTTTTATTTTTAAATAAATACAGTGTTGTCAGAAATATGACCCCATGAGCTATGCGTCCAATGGAAATTCCATAGGTCTGGCGCCCTATGGAGTCGGATATTTGACTTCCTAAGGAACATGATGGTTCGGCTCCATGAAGTTTGCATCTAACAGCCAGACCATAGTTCTGACGCCCCTATGAAGTTGGATATTTGACCCCTTTGGGGTAGAATGATCCGACGAATGTGGAATTCATATAACCGACGAATGTGGAAGTCATATAACCGACGAATTCTATTATGTTTCAACTAACCGACCACATCCCACTAACACTTCAAAAAAATGAATTTTGTTGAATTTTAGACACGTAACTGTCGAATTTCAAACAAATTAACTGTCGGATTTTGGGTTCAAATGTAGTTTTGTTTTTTATTAGAATGTCGATAAGGAATCCTTGCAACTTGATCTTTACTTCTTATACTTGTATATTTTTATTTATTAACTTTTGGAATTGAGTCTTCTTCGTACTCCTGGCTTGTTTGTACTTCAACATTTTAAGACCTCTTTACATTATTTGGATTTGCATCGTTTTTAGTCGTAAGGGTGATTGGGTCTGTATTAATTCCTTTATCCATAATTGGGATGTTTACATATGAACAATTCTCTAGTTCCATAGGTTCAGTCATTGTCTTTGTTGGTTGTGGAGCCTAATTATCTTCTTGTTTCATAGGTCTTTATTTTCAGTCGTGTTTATACCCCATGAAGATTGTACACCCCTCCACATGTTGGGGGGGGTTGTAGGGGGGATTTCCCCCTCTGCGGGGTATGGGTTGTACAATACCTATTCTCTAGTGATGCAGATTTGCATCAATTCTTCACATTTCTTGGGGTTCTGGAGGACTTGCTCCATTTGCGCTCACATGGTTTTCATATCCTATGTCGTTGTTGAGTCTGGTTCTTTGGGCACATCTGGTATCTTCATGTCCTCTGGTACTTCTGCATCATGCATCGTGGTTTCTTGGGCCTCCTCACCCTTAGGTGGTGAGGTGATTTGTTGGTCACGGTCAGCTTTCGACTCTTTTTTTCTTATGGTGGCTTCGTCCTATGTTGATGACTCATGTTGTCATTCCTGGGTGCTTGGGTTTGGAACATCCAGTATCATGCTTTGCTCCGGGGCTTTGGGGTTGGGGTTTGAAGTTTCTGAGATGGGCTTGGGGAATTCGCTAGTTGTCTGTGGGGTTTGTCGCCCCTCTATATTTGGGTGGTCAAACTGCATCAGCTCTGAAGTTGTGGTATGATGTGGGGTGGCGGTGAGGAGATTTGATAGTTGGAGTGGTGGTGGAGGCTGCTCAACAATGGGTGTGGACAGGAATGTTTCAGGCTCTGGGTCATCCTAAATATCAATGATAGGGGTGGCTTAAGTC
>SNQJ01S0043744.1:0-15001 GCA_010110895.2 Picea sitchensis
AACACCCCTTCTTCGGCCCAGTAGTCCTGGTACCCGAAGTAGAAGATGACGATCCACCAGCCTGGACCCCTGGTCTGTTCTGCTGAACAGGCCTAAATTGCTGCTGCTGCGGGCGACGGTGTTGCTGATGATGTGGTCCCCGATAAGGTGTCCGCTGCTGAGGCGGCGGTCGCTGGGGTGAAGTGAAAGTGGATCCCCTCTGGAAGCCATGATATCCTGACATATGTTTTGCTAGTGTCTGGTGTTGCTGTGTTCCAGATGGAACTTGCTCCGCTGGTCTTGCTGGAGTCATGGTTTAATTCCCACTGATAAGCTCCTCCTCTTCTATGAGGTCCTTCTGGACGACATCGTGCAATGTTTGAGGCATCAAATTCCTAACCTTTGCACGCAGGATTCCATTAAGGCCGAACATGAACCGATTGACCTTAAGTTTTTCTATGTTAAGGTGTGGAGCATACCGGAGTAGCTCCATAAAATGTGCCTCATACTCAGGCACCGTACAACCTCCCTGTCGTAGGGTGTTGAACTCATTGAGCTGACGCTCAATGAATTCCTCTGAAAGGTACCTCTCTCGGAATCGTTCCTTGAATTAGGGAGTTGGAGGTATAATCGTGAAGTGCGAAGCACATCGCCATGTTCTCCAACCATGCCTCAGCGGCTGCACTGTCCGGGGCACCAAATAAATCAGGAAATTTGACCTTCTCGAGTTCATGGTGAATGCTACCAGTAACGGCTAGTTCACACGGCAGAACCTCAATGGGTGCCGGCGCTCTGGCCTCATCTCTGACCAAACAGCTGATCAATTCCTCAGACATGCACTGGAAAGATCTCATCATCTTGACAATATCACCAACTTCTATCTACTCCTATCCGAGAACCTGCTTGTCTCCCTGGAGGTTAGACCCCTTAGGTGTGGAAGCTATTGGAGGAGTTGTGCCTCCTCCCCTAGAACCCCGTCTTCTGCCTCCGTGACATCCTCTAACCATGATTACCTGCATGCACACAATCAACTCGATCAACAACAGTATAATCAAATCATGTCAAAGAAATCCGTAGCGATCCCAATTCACAGTTTGAACCCGCTCTGATACCATATGTAACAAACCTCCTCATTATGACGACCAACCTCTTAACAAGTGCAATATTTTTTTTTTTTAATATATTGTGTGTGCACATGTGTACAAGGGTAATAAACACATCCAACTCTGCGTCGCGACCCGACGACGAACAAGACACATACAATGACAACACAACATGACAACCTAAGACACACATCAAGTATCTGGAAGCATTAAACGACAATCAATCGACTGTAAATAAGACTGACTACCCGCCCGTCCTACCCTGCAATGGTTAGGACCTCCAAGACACATAAGCAATGCTCAAGCCCAGGTTCTCATCGATTTTAACCATTTAAGGTCTCAGGGATGGCAATTGTTCTGAGGAACATGGAGGTGTCTACAACCTTCCCGACACAAGTAGACCAACCTTCTAAGTTAATGACAATAACATAACCCTCAAGATTGCAAACAACCAGGTTATCTACATTTAAGGCATTTTATGATAGTGCATCAATATTAACTCATTACTACTAGTACAGTATTGCATGGGAGGTGTACTTTTAATCAAATTACAAGACAAAGGAAATTATTAAAGTAAGGTAATTAACACAGCTTATCCTGACTCCATTACAACCCTATAATGCCTGTCTAAGTGCATAATGACATCAAGGCGTAGTTTTAAATTTAGTCCTAAAACCAATTAGTTGTGAAATTTCAAATTACAGTGTCATCAGAGTACAAGCTTAATTAATTGCCTTAAATTGTTATCAAGGCCATAAGTATTTTATTTGCAATTCATGATCTAATAATCATGTGGTTATATATATAACAATATATGAAAATAGATTATTCACCCCTTAACCTTCCTGACACTAATTTTGTCATCCCAAAATAATGATAGTGATAGTAAATGTTATTATTATTATTATTAATTAATAAAATATCACCTCATTACTTTAAACATGTTAATCCTAAACATCTTGAACCATAAAACAAAATCTTTAACCATGCATGACCCTATAAAGATAATTAATACATAATTGGTAATACCCGTACACCTCCTCCATTCTGAATAAATAAGAAATCTACACTATAATGGTTCATGTACATAATGGTTCACCACATAACATAATAGAAGGATAAGGGTTAAAAGAAAGATATTCTTCTTTAAATTAAAAGAAGAAAAGGGAAACTAAATTAAAGGTTAAATGAAACTACATTACTTTTTGGTGCAGGAACATTCCATTAGCTGTTCATTAACTAAAAATCAAATCTGTAGGCAATTAATGTGGAAAGTTGCCCAAATTAACAAGAGGTTGTTGTGTTAATGCTGTAATATGATATTTAACTTAATGATATTCTGGCCTGTATAATATTCCAACAACATCTCATGCATCCAATACGATCACACATACAACATTATTCTAAATTTTGGAAAAACGCTATTTTTTTTTTTGCACAAAAGATAAATTTAATTTTCCTTGATATTTTAGCAATGGAGTAGCACAGTGAAGAAAATGATACAGGAATGTACGCTACGATCATGACAATCATGGATTCAACGCTAAGTTGACACAGTCTGAGTTTTACCCGAGTGACCGTCCTGTTCATTGCGGTTGTCTTAAGGGAGACAGATGAGTTTAAAATAGAAAGGCTCGGGGTGTAGAGAGGAATGTAACCCAACAAGGATAACGCTGCCATGAAGTCAAACGTGGTCTAAAAGTGTGAAAATTAATAGCAGCTTGCTAGTAATGAAATCACATGCCAGTAACAAAATGAAAGGTCGTTACACAAAAGGGCAACTGCCAGGAAAAGCATTTGCAGACTATCAATAAATTTTACAAAAGACAATACACCCATCTGGAATGAATTTCGAAAATTTCTTTATCCATATAATGACAGAGTTAAAAAGATACGAGTTTTAAATTCAAAATGCAAGGCGAAAGTTATGATTTCGAGCATTGCTGGCAGGGGCGAATTGGGGCGATTTCTTTTTACAGTTGCAGAGGCAAGTCGAAAAAGGTTTTAGTGTGGAAGGCAGGGGCGATTCTGGTACGATTTTTATACAGTTGGAAGGGAGAAAAGATAGGAGTTCAACAGTTCGGTTCAGGCTTTAGACCGGTGGTTAAACAAACCTTGTAGGTTGTAAGATTTACAGCCCAACGAAATTTCAGGATACCATTTTACAATCAAATGCCAATATGCCCATCACAGATGAATTCAAGATTCTTTAGTTTTCTAAGTAAAAAGCAGAGGTAAATTTTTAATATCAAGTAAATAACAGAGGAGAAAACTCATGTTCACTACCCCTTCACCACTACCTATTGAGCTAATCCGTGCTCGTGACAAACTTCCCAGAGAAATGGTTTTACGCAGGGTTTTCCAGTCCACAAGTGTTGGCAGCCAATTCACTTTTTTATTATCCTATAAGCTGCCTACACCTATGTCTTGCAAACTTCAAGTTTTTGTTGCAGATGAAACTTTCATTTCTTGAGACTTTTAAACATTTGTTTTCGTAAAGTTTTCACGACTGTACGCCTGAAAACTTTTCCGTTTGAAGTCACATTTTGATCACTATCTGAACTATCATGATCTTTTTATCAATGTGGTTACTTCTCTTACCTTTGTTTATCATTGCGTAGCTGAAAGAACTTTTGAACTGTATTCACAAGTCATTCTTATATTGACTGTGGGATTGAGTTTCATTGAGTTTGCAATACATTAATCTTGGGATTTGAACTTTGTATGACTTGCCTAATCATTAAATCTTTGAAAATGCATAAGGTTTTGATTAAACTTTTTATATACATGTGATATAATCCTTAAGATAATTTTCATAAACTTGGGCTTGTCGACTATATGAATTCGGTTTGGCACTTTGGTTGAATGATGATTGATACATGGGCGCATATATAATTTTGGTGTTAACTTATACGATGAATGTTTTGAACACTATGATAGTGTTGGCGTGTATTGGTTGGAGTTTGATTAGTTGTACACATGACTTAATAGATAATCCATATCGGTGGTTGTACTGTGACCACTATTGCTCTGCATGGCAGTAAACAACTCTACCACCCTCACACACTTTGCATTAATGCTTGCCTCCTTACCAGGGTTACCTCTGTTAATTTTTGGGAAAATCTCTGAGCCTAATCTGTTCAAACCCTTGTCCCTTAGCCTAGCTCACTATGAGTTATCTCATGTCTCCTTAAGGGCGAATTGAACCCTCTTGGTTTTCAAAGTCGGTTGTGGTTTCATTTTGCCAGAGAAGTTTTCCCCGTAATTGCCCCCAGAGTCATGTTTTTGCGTGAGCGATTCTGGGCAAACGGATTTGAATTAGCTCAAGCCGTTGAAAACCCAGAACCGTTTTTAGCCCCTTTACCCTCATTGTGGGCGGTTTCCTCAGAAATTGAGTGGCTACAGAGATCTAGCTCTCATTTTCCAGGTCAATTTTTCAATGGCGGGAATAGGCGTTCTGAGTCTGTATGCATTTCCTCAGATCTGTTCTTCAGAACCCACTCTCACCCAACAATCCATCTCGTCGCTCCACAGGTATGTTTGATATCAATCATTTTTTGTAAATAATCTAGCTTTATATAATGAATTCGAATTCGGTTTAGAATAGTTCTGTTTCCAGCGTGGATTTGCTTTGATACATAAGCATGCATTTTTGTATATAATTTGGTTTTGATAAATCTAATTTTGTTATTGTTTTGAATTTCGATTGGATTTGGTTTTGATCTGATTGATCGGGGATTAGATTTGATTGCTTTAATTTAGCTTTAATCGAATGCTCTGTTGCTTATTGAAGTTGTTAAAACACAGGTCATTTCTGGCATTCCAATCTTGAACACGATTCAATATATCATTTCGATTTGGTTATATACGATATGATTGGCATAATGGTTAATTGTAATATTCCATGTCTTTTTGAATCAATTCGAATATCATTTTGTTTATGCATAACCGAATTGCAACTGTTCGATTCACATCACCGTATTATCAGCCCGATCCATATTTCAACAAACATATCATTTAAAGTTAATTTGGGAACGGAAGTGATTATGCCCGAGATTTCATTTCTATTTTTTTAACTCAGTTATGATTCGCCCTGATTGTTACCCAGTTATGGTTATCACTGCTGTTGGTGGTTATGATCACTATTTTCGCTCCTGTCTGTCGACTGTGTAACACCCAACAATCGAAATGTATGGTGAAGTTTGTTGATGCTGTGATTATATTCGTAACAGTTTTTCTATATTGATATTTGATTAAAACAATCCGAATTGTATGTACATTGTTACAGCCGTAACAAATCGATTATGATTGAGTTGAGTTAATTTGTATCCAATTCGATATGATTCATTAATATTTTCGTTTGGATATGAAAGAGTTTGGTTGTCATTTGATCCGATTTCATAGAAACTAAAACAGAGCATTCTTATCCTGTTTTGATTACATCCTTTTTTATTTTGTTTAATTTGAATGATAGATTTGTTTGAACCATTAATAATTCGATTTTCATGTTTATTAAAAGAAAATTAAATTGGATTGTTTTAAAAAGATTTCATTTGATTTCTATCTGATTCTATATGCTATTTCAGACTAGCTACAAAATCAGATAATTCTGTAGCTAAGTCTGTAGGATCAATTTTTATTGTTTTCTTAATGAAAATATCTTTCTAATTTAATATTTGTGGTCTATTGCAGGTCAATTTGAATTTGCAGTGGAGTTCATGAGCAGTTAGGAGATATTTAAAAGATTTCACTTGCATTTTATTTTCTTAGTTTAGATGATTTTGGGGATATTTCCCAGATCATGTAAAACTGTTTGATATTATCCACAAGGAAGTTTTACCTTGTGAGAGACTTATATAAACCTATGATTTTTGTAATAATGGGCATCCTCAGTTGTGGGAGAACAAGGATATGGAGTTATAATACTGACTGGAGCAGAATTTGATGTTTTGTCATATCTTTTGCTTTTCAATATATCAATGTTTTGTTTTATGTTGTGTATATCAGTTTGTTTATGGTTTAGTATTACTTTTGCTATCTAAATCAAATGCAAATGATATAATTTTATTACGGTTATCCATATCTTGTTTCTTCCAAATAGATAAAAGACATAACAATTGTTAGTTCAGTTTGTGAATGATAGTTTTATCTTCTTCATAAATCGAACTGTAATATATAAGGTCTCGCATAATAGGTTTCTCTTATTGCAGGAATTTATAATCAGAAGATTGTTATGATTTTCTTTTATGTCTTGTTTGTCCTGTAAAACACTTCAAGAAGCAGCATAGCTGATCGTTTACGAAAATATTAAGGACTGAATGGTGTGAGTTTCCCTCCTTCGAACAACTTAGAAGCAATCATACACAGGGCAGACTTGGAGCATTTCCAGGTCAATTAGTCTTTTATTTCCTGTTTTCATTAAGTAGTTTAATTCAGATATAAGTTTAATTAGATTTATATTAGATCGTTTAATTTCAGCAAGTTTATTTCTTATTCATAAAAGATAAAAAATCAAAAAAGATTCTTGGCTGTCCTAAGGCAGCAAATACATGAGTTTTGCAGGTTTTAACTAAATCTGTAGGCTGTTTATAGTGTACATTTGTGAATAAAAAATATTATAACTGATAATTAGATAGCTGGTTTGAATTATTATAATACTAGTTAGTCGATAGTATATAATAGTTAGAGTAGTTAGTATTTAGTTTTAATTTAATTTAGTAATTTGTTTTAGTTAGATTAGTATATTAGTTAGTTAGTTTAGTTTGTTTTATTAGTTGTAATTAGTTTAGTTTCTTTCAGTTTGTTTTAGATAGTTTGATTTGTTTATTATTTAGTTAGATTAGTTAATTCAGATCAGTTTTCTCTTTGGTTTTCTTAGGAGACCTTAGAGCGGCCAACGGAGCCATTAAACTCGTCAGGGTGGTCCATTCCAAACGGCTTGGTTTATTTAGACAACCCCGGACCAGTTCCACTCTCCCAGTTGACAGACGGACAGTTTCGCCCGTCAACAACAAGATAAGTGTCAAAACACCACAAGTTTCGTGCCAAGCACCAAATTCCCAGTGCCCAAGACCAAGCTCTATTGCACTAACATCTTGACTGAAGACTGTTTATGTATATTGAACTGGGTTGTGGTATCTAGATGTGTATCTTAGATAGTTAGAAGCGATCAAGACCAGAGTTAAACTCAGTTAGCATATAAAATCTTTCACTGGTACTGTCACTCCTCAAGCAAAGGATAAAAGAAACACTCACTTACTATGGGAAGTATCTCATCCGACTCAGATATCATACAGAATTATGGTTATTTACCAATATTTATCATGGGGTTCGCCAATAGCTTACTAGTTGTTTTTCCTACACAAGAATCATATAGAACATAAATTGTACAAGATTTGCAACAATATTGCATGTCACATGAGAAATTTAAGTAAAAACAATAGATACCATCATAATCACTGAGTAAACAAGTAAAAACATCCATTGAATCCATTTACAACCGATAATCCTATCCCAACATAAGTCATAATGCATTTTATTCTACCAAATTAAAAATCATACCGTTGCCTTAACACCTGCCTCGAATGACGACTCCGCGCTCCGTGCCGCTCCTGCTCGTCGACCATTGAGACTACACCGGTACCTCCCAGCCAACGCTAGGGGTACTCTGCTTCCCCTTTAGCCCCTCGAGATGAAAAGGGGCCACACACTATCCAGATGGTACGTCTAGCTCCCAGCTCGCCTCGCAAGGCTGAGCTACCACTCCTATCCGAACTGGGAAAACCCAACTCCCACAAGTAATCAGTCAAGTCACTAATCCGGCAATGTAACGTTATTCTAACAGCCAATCCCCTTCTTCCTCCTCCTTCCTCTCTTTTATAGAATTTTAGAACTTCCAAACATTCCTAAATCTCATTTAATTTAAGTTTTAAATAAAAATCTTCTAAAATTTCTCCTTCGTACAAGTGTCATTCATCCCCCACATTCCTCCAATAATTATTTTCTTTGAATTATTAATTTGTCTTATTTCCCTCACCCACCTAGAGTTACTCCTATTTTTACTCCTAGGTGTCCCTAGATTCCCTTACAGGTTTTGAATACTTTCCCTAAAATGAAGTTGCTAATTTAGTTCAATTTAGAAGGTTCTTAGTTGCAGATTCTTTACTAAGTTGACCTCGCTTTTTACCATAAGTTCACCTCTTTCCCTTTTTAAGTTTTCTCCATTCCTTAGTTTCCTAATTTTTATTATTACCTTCTTTCCCCTTTTTATTAGAGTCAAAATGGCAGTTGCGTTATTTACTCTTTTCCTTTTATTATTAATTTAATATCTTTTTACACTTTCACAAGTTAAATAATTTATTTCTTTTTTACCTTTGATATCCACAGATTTTATTTAAGTTCTTACTCTCTTCAATTTACCCTAAAATTTATGAAGTCCACAACTATTACTTAAGTGGTTTTTTTTGTTTAAAATTTATTATTTTATTTTTATAAGGTATTTTCTTAAGGGTAGACAAAATTTTACCCCTAGAGAAGTTTTAGACTTGGAACTTAGATTTTGAACTGGGTGACATTTATTTAGGGAAGTTGTTTTTTTTTAAATTCTTAACGTGTTAATTTTTCTTAGGGCCATCTAGGTTTGTTCCTTTATCCCCATCATCGTGACGTGCCTTTCAGGACGCACTACGTGCTCCAAGGGTGCCACTCACCTCTAGTGTTTCATTTGCGCGACGTTCTCTTCAGGATGCACCAAGTGCTCCAAGGGTACCACTCGCCTCTTGACTGATTGGTAGAGATCAATAACCCCTGGAGTAAACACTCTGCCAGATGAAATTGTGGGAGACTAAGGGATTCTAAGGAATAAGGCCCCTGCCTTATTGCGCGCCCCTTAGAATCATCACGAGCGACTGTCGCAGTCTGCCCTTGCGGCATCGTGGGTCCTCTCAAACTAGGTAATAGTTAACCTATAGTTCGAGCCACGGTGGGAGCACTAGTAGGCTGTGGTAGGGCTGTTGTCCACACCTCTCCCTCAACCTCTCTGTAAATCATGTGTGTGGCCCCTTTACTCCATATGTGAGTCTGGTTGGCAAGCTATCGTCATTCTGCATCATCAACAATCATGTCAGAACATTTCCACATCATATCATCTAATCCAATGTACTAAAATCACAGTAAACAATCAAACCCCAAGCACACTCCCTGACTCGATCTGGAGTCCAAGGGGTTTCGTCGATGCCTCTGCATCCTCAAGGTCCAAAACCCTGCACACTCAGTAAAACCGAGTCAATAGCACATGTCTACGTCAAAGTAGTAAAACATCATGTCATCTACCATAATGCATCATAATCAAGGACAAATGTTTTAATATCATAATAGTCCGGATCACTTGCGAGCAAGTGTCCTCAAAGAAGAAGTTTTCTCAGTGTGCCAGAGCGTGATGTTACAAATACACAAATCTACAACATGATTGGTTGTGCATGCCAACACGTATTACATTACATATTTTAAAATTTTGAAAATAAAATATAACTAACAATTTTTTTAGTAATTTCAATTTAATATTTTTTTGATTAATATTACCAAATAATGTTTGGAAAATAGTTTAAAACCAAAATTAAATTTGTTTGGTGCACGATTATATGACATGTGATATGGTTTAAAAATTCTATAATATAATTTTTTTTTTTTTTTAACTTTTAATGTTTAAATACACGATATAATTAGGATACTTTTAACCTACATGATATAATTGGCATACTTTTTACCTATAAGATTATGTTTTCATAAAACATTTAATATAAAAGAGTATAAAATTAAACAAAGTACTCTACACAACATGGCACTGTCTATTCCACATAGCTGTTCATGAGTGTTTATTCAATTATTATTATTATTATATAATATAGTTATATAGATTTTTTATTTTTTTTAAATTTGCAATGAATATTTCTTAATTTTAATGTTTTGTTAATATTTTTTATTTTAGATTTTTTTTTTTTAATTTTGACATGATTTTAGTATTTGTTTTTTTGTTTTTTTTGTCATATTTTTTATTTTTTTAAGTTTTAATGGATTTTTTACTATTTTTTTTTTCAAAAATAAATATATATATTTTTTATAAATTATTGTTTTTGGGGAAATTTTTAAATTTTTTTCATTCTTTTTTAGTTTTTGTTTTTATTCACCATTTTTTAATGTTTTTTTTTTTCCAAATTTAGGTTTTGAATATATATTTTTAAATGTATTGTTTTCATGGCATTATATATTATGTTGTGTTTGGAGTGATAAAATAAGATTTAAAAAGTAAGCATTTAAGGGTTGATTTGATGGTTTTCTTTGCAGTAATGATGATTTCAATTATCACTTTTAAAAAAATCTCACTTTAATACCCCAAATTTAAAATGGGTGCTACCGATAACAGTTCATTTCATTTTGATGGTTGATTTTGCGGTTTTGGTTTTAATGGCACCGATTGCTGAAAATACGATTTCAAAATATCTATAAATTTAACGTTTTGAAAAAAAAATCAATTCTATAACATCATTTTTTTATTTATGTGTTGATTTGAAGGTTTTTTTGTGCTACTGTATGAGTTTTGAAGGCCATGTTTGAAAAATGTTGTAATTTTGACCCGTTTGAAAAAATAGTACGACTGGTAGCACAATTTTTTGATTTGGGGTTGATTTTCATGTTTTTTTGGGAAAAATATGGGTTTTTTGGGCCAGAGTTCTCGTTTTGAGGTCATAGTTCTCATTAAGTTGGTAACTATGTTAAATGAAAACAATCATCAAAGAAATAAGTCTGCAAAATCAAATACAACAGTGTAATGAAATGAAAACTTATTATTATTAGCTCCAAAAGTTGTCATTATAGTCCTCTCCAGTTTAAGATCTGGAACCCCCATTACACATGAATAAATAAAGTGTTATACATTTATTTTTCCTACAGTTCAAATCCCCCTTGATTCAACTAAAACTTGCTCAACAATCATTTAAAGAATTCGAAACAAAATCAACTACAAAATTTGCAAAATGTCAATTCTTGATAGAACCTGCCAAAAACATGCATCATATCTTCCAAAAAGATTACCTCTTCCAAAATCATTTTAGGATAAGGTAAATTGGAATTTTTATGAAGTGGGTTTTCAACCCTTTGAAGAGATCCCTCTCGGATTGCCTGAACATTGACCTGTAAAATTTCTTCATGTGAGATGACATACAACAAATATGGTCCACCTCCTTCCTAATAATATTTCTCCCAAAGGATTAAGTTTCTAGGCGATTATTTTCAGAATAAGGTCAGTGACCATGTTTTTGAGATGGGTTTTCAACCGTTTTACAAGATTCCTCTCAGGTTTCTCATAATATAAGTTTGAAGTTAGCCTCTTGAAATAGACCCAAAATCTAATCTGACTCACTCAGATCATTATTTATTCAAAAATATTGCATTTCTAAAAACATTCTTTGGAGTTTAAGTAAATTTCATGTTTTGGAAGTGGGTTTCAAACTGTTTCCTCAAATTCTGCACCATTTGGCCGATATTGATTCTACAAAATTGTCTCATTAAGATTGATGCGTTTCCAATCTGGGAAAATCCAATTCACTCTGATCATGATTTATCCCAATATGTTCACTTGATGAGGTAATACTTTGGAGTTTAATTAAATAGACCCATTTTGGAAGTGGGTTTTCAACCATTTGAATATATTCCTCACCATTTTCTTAAAAAGGAATCTGTAAGATCCTCTCCTAAAATCGATACAAATTTTCTGATAGATGTTGTCCAATCATTACACCTTAAATAATTTTAACTTAATGAACTATTTTGGAGACTATAGTTGAAATCCAAATTTATAATAGACATCTATAACAAAAAATAAATTAAATTCATAACAAAAATCTATTAAAATATGAACTAGAAGGTATTGAAATCTTAATTAACCAAAATTAACAAAATCAAATCTGATTGATATCACACTTTCTAGATAAAGCATAAATGTATAACTTAACTGGACATTATGTTTTGAAATTGAGGATATTATGCAAATTTGAGAAACTTAACTCCAAAATAATTAACAATCACTCAATTTTTAATAAAATGCTATAAAAATATTCTTCATAATCATATTTTAAATTTCATGCTTAAAATAATGAAATTTTAAATATTAAAAATAATCAAAATTAAAGTAAACACAAATATTTAACATTAGGAGCATCCTCATCATTAATCAATTTGTGATGATGTTTGAATGTCCAGTGAAAATAAAACAATCCATTTAATAAGCAAACCAGTCAAATAATACAAATTCAAACAAAAATAAAGGGAGAATCAACATTAAAATAAAAGGGGACCCTAATTTTCAATCAACCATAGATAGAAGCGATAGAAGTAGAATCACAAAGAAAAAGGTCACATAATTCCAACATCTCCAACTATAGAGGCCTAGATGGTGAAATACCAAATGAGGAGGTAATATAAATCCCATTTTCCAGCTTCTATTAGTATTATATGCCTATGAATCCACATAAAAAATGTTCCATGAACTCAAAATTCCAAACTAATCAATCCAAAACCCAAAGACTGGGCAAATGTTCTCAAATTCCATGTACATCAATTTCATGATATTGCATAAATTACAAGATATATGAAATCTAATTCTAAGTTAAAATATATTTAATCCATTTCTAACTCAAATTCATTGCATACAAGTACATTCAAAATTGAAAACAATGCATTAGACGTAAGACATGTATGTACTATCTAGTTATTCGAGGAATGACTGGAAAATCCAGATCATGTTATATCATCCCTTATGTGGTCCTTAGGACATATGAGGAGCCGAATAGTTTATAATTGACAACCAATTGAAATATAGTTTTATGTGCAAAATTGTCTAAAGTAGTACAACAATTCATCAAATATGACCTTATTTGAATAGACCATGAAAGTAAACCAAACAAGACAAAATCCTGCATATCCATATATACATACTTGATGAAAATTTATTTTATCCTAGAATGTTGTTTAATAACATCTTAATGGTATGCCATCTTCAATTATTCGTTCATGATCAAATTTTTTCATTTTCAATTTTCTAACTTTCATTTTTTTCTTTGATTGAATCTCTATTAATTTTATGCATGCTACACATACCAAATGACTATATTGACAACTTATGATATCTGATTGATGGTCTTGAAAGTGAACATGGATTTCAGTTTGATGGTTCTTTTGAAAAAAGAAGCTTTTCAGAACAATGGATCATCTTTCATACACAAAATCATTATCATTATAATCCTCCAATAACTTCATCTTTCTTTCTGTGCATTGCGTCAAATAATATTTAATGTTTTCATCATTGTCTATAGGTGCAACCACAACAAATACATCTCCTACAAATAAAGACATTTGCCAAAAATAAAATTGTTAGATCAACACATTCACAATTCTAAGTTATATTATAATATATTTTACACACTATGTATCTACCATGTTTTAACATAAAAACTATTTTTGAGTTCAATTGTAACATTTTACCTTCTCTAAAAAGATCATAAACTCTATCACCATCAATTGACACTGTAATGCCATTTTATTCCATCTCCTCTAAGATTGCAAGTGGTATTTTCTCCTTTGTATTAATTTCTATATGTTTCCAAGATTTAACATATTTGTTAGTTTCATTTTCACAAGTGTTATTGGATTGTGTGTCTTCTATGCAAATTGAACAAAAACAAAATTCATTCCTTCTATCAAATGCAAAAAACAATTGGTAGGATTTTTTTCAATTGAATGAAATTTTCGAGTCCCATGTATTGTACTATCTTTATATGGGATTGATCTATCTACATATTGGATTACAATATGTCAAAAAAAATGCACGAATCAAGAATAATTTATTTAAGTAAATTAAATGTCAATATATATTTTAAAGAAAATTATGATACTGAACATGATTGAACATCATATTATCATGTGTGAATAAAACTTTCAAGTGTACACCATATATACACACACCTACGCACATCCCTGACAAATTATGTCTGTGGCTTAGATTTATTTGGCACCATTGAACAACTTGATCAATGGATGAAAATCAATTGACATAAGGATTCATTTGATACCTTAGAAGTGATCATTTTACACATGCCCTTGCATTGTCATGGTCTCCTTTCCCATGATGAGTCTCAAAGAAATTCCAACAATGTTTAATGTTTGATTTTGTCAGACAATTGGCTTAGGTTGATGGATAGTTGGTATAAATTGTTGGTTGTCATTGATGTAAACTATTTGAGAATGATATTGTATATTGATTTCAACCCTTAGTGATTGATGTCAACCCCCTAGTGATTGATTTCAACCCTTGGAAAAAGTCCAGTAGCGAATTTCGGTAGCACAAGGTTTGGGTCATGGATCCAAGTTTGTTTGATTTAAATATGACTCATTATTGTCTTGTCATGGTTGATAATAAGTGAAAATGTATGAACTCCAAATTGGTCCCCTTATGGTGAAAGCCCTCACGGGAAGACGCTTTGTAGATTGAGTTATCCTAGAAGTATGGTTAGAGAACCCATGATTATTTATAGAATAATGAGATGAAGGTTAGTGAATTTGTCAGTGAAACTATCCTATATGGATAGTGCTTGTCATTCCATTTCCATTGGTATGTGGAATGTCACATAAATCCTCACGGTTAAAGAGTTATGGCCATGAGACGTTGCAGAACCCAGGTTTGGGTAATGGACTGAAGTTTGTTTGATAGATAATGGTATGAGTCTTGATATATCTGTAGGTAATAATATTATATATGGATAGTACATGTCATTCCATTTCTTTTTGTATGTGCAACGTCACATAACTCCTCACGGTTTGAGAGTTATGGACTTATGAAGTTGGAGGACCCTCATATGTCATCTAGA
>SNQJ01S0043744.1:15109-29976 GCA_010110895.2 Picea sitchensis
ATTTAAATAATAAATTTAATGAAGAATTTAGAAGTGGGTTAACCCTAAAATAAGGAAGTGGGCAAAGTGACCTAGAAGATGTTTTTAAGGAAGCTACTTGGAGAGTATAAATAAGAGGAAAGGCTCTCTCATTTTAGATCACACTTTAGCATATTGAATACCTATAGGTTTATGAGGTAACCAAATTATATGTAAGCCTAATTTCTGAGGGAAGGTGAATAAAATAAGGTCAGAATTCTAGGAATGATAAATTATTTTGATGATGCTTTCTAAGGTATGTTATTTACACATCATCTCACCATTTTCACAATAAATTTTCTTCTATAATGATTCAAATAGTGAAATCAATATACTATTGAGGAAAAATATCCAGGTATCTGTGGTAAAAAATTCATCTTGTGATTTGTTGTTTGGAGTTACACTCCGTGGAAAATAGGGTTTGTGGCTAGTCCTAAAACTAGTCTAAAACAAATGTTTCGGGTAAAAACATAATATATTATTCATAACATATCCAAATTAAGTAAGATAAAATGTGTTGGTTATAGTACAGTCTTTAGTATTATTTGTAACATTTTCCTATCGATTCAACAAATATTTAGTGTGGGGCACGCTCTACAAGGTCTCTCTCTAGAATAAGCCATAATTCAGTAAGGTATGCCATTTTTTCTATAACTCCTTTTATGAGAAGTTGCAAGTAGTGACACCTAGAGGAATTGCATAAAAAACACTGAAGAACATTTTTTATCGGTTTCATATATTTATTCATTACATGTACATAGTTATGATTGTTTCAAGATAGGGTTGTTGACCAATCCAAAACTAGTCACGTGAGACTAAATAAAAGTTTGATGAAAATGCTAGTCTCTTGTTGTTTAAGTTAAGGAAGGTTTGCAAGTATGTGATCATATACATAGGTATATTAAAGAATTACAAATCATATTTATATGGTGAAATTGATGAGGGCTTTTGGTTAAGGTACATGTTGGGTACATGGTTGAGACAAGTAGTTGACGAGTTGGCACATACATGAGGTGTATAGTTGATGATGTTGGTACATATTGATGATTCATAGTTGATGAGTAGTTGATACATGATTGGTACATACTTGGTACATGGTTGGAGACACTTGTTAGTATTATTGTTGACACATGGTTTATGGATGATGTAGCATACTTGTATTATTAGAAGAACATATTGATCTTGGTGATGATTATGAGTTGTTGTGTTATGCCTGGTTGATGCAGATCTTTGAGAGTTCTCTTGATGATTGATCTTGGTGAGTAGATATGATTTGGTTGAAAATATTGATGAGATAGACTGTTGTGATAGGTTTTTCGGAAAAGTTATTGTGACAGGTTATTTGTACAAGTTTGTTGAATGGTTGATGCGCATGTTCATGGTACAGGTTGGTGCATGGTTGATGCACTTGTTTATGGGACAGGTTGATTACAGGTTGTTTGGTACATTTTGGTGCATGGTTGATGCACTTGTTTATGGTACAAGTTGATTATAGGTTGATGTATAGGTTGATGCATGGTTCAGGTTATTGGTATAGGTTATTTGGTGCAGGTTGATTGGTACAAGTTTACAATAGTATATCTCACAATGATAGTGTGACAGTGGTTTCATCATTCTACTTCTACTTCCCGGCAGTTGGACGGGGAAAGGATAGGTGGTTGTAGCCACCTTCCGGTTGTAGCTGGAGAACATAGGGGGTTGTAGCCTCCTTCTAGTTGTATCCATAGAATTGGGGAGTTGGATCTTCCCTCAAGTTGTAGCCTCATAAACTAGGGTGTTGGAGCCTTCTTCCAATTGCAACTAGAAAACAAAGGAAGTTGGTGCTTCCAATGAATGTGATTCTTCAAGACATATAAGAAAAAGAATTATGTGGTTTTCTCTAGCTTTGGGTTTCCACGTAAAACACTGGTGTATTCTGTATCTTTATGATTGTTCATTTGTTCATTGGTTATTTACTCTGTAGTTATTGGATGATAATGATACATTGATATAACACTTGGATTATATGGTTAAAAATGATTAAATTGCTCTATTACTGATTCACCCCCCCTCTTAGTAATCCAACAATTGGTATCATATCCAGTTCCTTTAGCAAATAGTTTAACCACTAGAAGGAGATCATGGATTATTCTGAGAATGGAGTACCAATGTTTAATGGTCAGAATGGTTTTAAGTATGAGATGTGGAGTATAAGGATGAAAGTATTTTTATAGGTACAGGGACATTATATCTGGCTATCAGTTGTTACATGATATCATATTTTAAAAAGGGAAAGACTGCAGCCAAGAAGGAACTGAGGAAGAATAGAAAAATAGCAATGTATTTCATCTCAGAAGGATTACCTAATCCAATAAGAGAAAAGGATGGTAAATGTTCATCATCAAAAGAACTTTGGGATAAGTTGCATGATATATATTCTTCATCGATCACAGATTCATAAAATTCCAAAGAAGATGAAGATATAGAACAAGAATAAAGATGCTTATCATGTCAGACAAATTCAGAAGAGGAAGAGTATGAAGAAGTAGAAGTTGATTACAGAGAAAAATTGATCAGTGAAATTAAATTTCTAAAGAAAGAAAGTGAAGAAAAAAAGTCATCCAAGAAACAATTGATGAACCAAAAGGAAAGTGTTAAAGTTTTCGAAAAGGATCAATAGGTCATCAAGAATTTAAGATCTCAACTAGAAGAGGCCAGAAGAATTGAAGAAACTCTAGAATATCAAAAGAAATGTTTAGAATCCAACATAGAAGCAAAAAAGGAAGTAACAGAAAAGAGAGAAAAGATACCGATGGATCATCTCAAGGAAAGAACTAATGACTTAAACCAACTTGAGGAAGAGTTTGGTTAAGAAGATAGAAGACTGGAAGAAGAAATAATTACATTGAAAATCCAACTTGAAGAAGCAAAGAGAACAGAAGAAGTCACGAAGTCTCAGATAATGAAGAAAGAAGAAGAGGTTGAGAAGCTCGAAGAAGAAGATGTAAGATTGAGAAGTAAGATCGTCAAGATCAAAAAGAACGTTAAAGAGATAGAAACATCCACATCATTTATAAATAATGAAGAGAATAACTCTAGGTTGATAGAAAAGAAAAATGAAGAAAATAGAAAGAGTCATGCATAAGTACTCAAAGGAAGTAATCATGGTCAACCAGAATCTAAGAAAACAATTGAAGATACATCTTCAAGAAGACCATCCATGTTCAAGCCACAAAGAAGCTTCAATCATGATCATTATCAGTCAAGGAAAAAATTCAAAAGTACTAGCCACAAAGAAGATTATTCACTCCTTGGTATGCAAATTTATTTTATGGTCATTGTTTTTATTGTACTAACCTTGGACATAAGGTTGCAGATTTCAAGGATGATAAAAGAAATGTTCAAGAAATAAATGCCTATGTGGTTGCACATAACATTGAGTGTTACAAATGTCATAACTATGTACACATAGCCAATAATTGTCGAAGCATTATGAATACTTCCATGAAAAAGAATATTGATATCAAACTAGTACCAGAGATCACAATATTGACAATAAAACAAGATGAAGATACATAGAAAAAGAAAGATGTCAGATACATAAAGGTTTGGAAAATAATTGAAGTAAAGGAAGGACATGTAAATAAGGAACAGGTTCAAGAGATTGTACTTTCAGGAATTGTAGTGAAAGATGAATCCACGGACAAAAAGAAAAAATAGACCTCAGAGAGATAATGAATTTACCAATGAAGATGAAAATGAATATACCAATGAAGATGATGATGAATACACATCAGAGAAGGAATTGTTCTGATCCATATGGCTTAGAGACTCCCAAGTAATATGAATATTAGATAGGGGGAGTCTATGTGATAGCTGTGATAGACCAAAGAACTATAATTTGAGCAGCTTGCATAGTTTGAGAAGATATATTCAGAGCAATTAGTTAACAAAAGTTGATAGATTAATCAAGACTTCATGATAGTATAGTGATAAATGGGTTAGCATTATGGACAATTGCGCAAGTAGAGTCTTAGAAAATATGGACAAAAATGGATTCGTAAGAACACTTAGTAGGTTTGAACAGATATATCATAGTGGATGAGAGCATGGATTCATATATTGGTTCAGAGAGTGGTTCAAAGACAAAAAAACATTATCATAATGGATGATAATTACACAGGAAATGGCTCAAACAATGCTAATGGATTCCAAATTGATAGATATTTTTTTGGACACATGGAGTGCATACATCAACTCACATTCAAGACAGAGTAACGCTCATAAACACCAGTGAAAACACTTCGTACGAACTATGGAAAGGAAGCGCAGACAACAACCTCTACATCAAGGTAACTTAAGGTAATATTTTATTAATTGAAATTTATGTTGATGATATCATTTTTGGTATTGATGATGACAGGTTAATCTAGAAATTTGCAAAGGATATGCAGAATGAATTTGAAATTTCATTACTTGGAGAACTATCCTTCCTTCTGGGACTTCAGATACGTCAAAGAAACCAAGCAATGTTTATTTCTCAAACCAAGTATATCAGAGAAATGCTAGAGAGGTTTAGAATGGAAGATTTCAAACCAGTTGCAAGTTAAGAAAATATGATAATTCAAAGTCTGCAAATCAGAGGAAATGCAGATCAATGATTAGAAACCTACTATATGTGACAACATCCAGACCAGATGTAATGCACACAGTTAGACAGGTGGCACGATTTCAAGCAGCAACAAAGGAATCACATGTATTAGTAGTAAAGAAAATTTTCAGATCTCTCAAAGGGACATCAGAGTTTGGATTATGGTATCCAAAAGAAAAGGATCTATCTCTTATTGCCTACATAGATGTAGATTGGGTAAGTTGTATTGATGATCGACGAAGCACCAGTGGAGTAGCGTTCTACTTGGGTGAGTGTTTAGTATCATGGCTAAGAAAGAAACAATCATCAATATATTTATCTACAACAGAGGATGAGTATATTGCAATAGCATCATGTTGTACAATGGTTATTTGGATGAAACAAACTCTAACAAATATACAGGTTCAGTATGATGATCCCATTCCAATCTATTGTTATAATACAAGGGCCATCGATATCTCAAATAACCCAGTGATGCACTCCAAGACGAATCACATTCCAATAAAGTATCACTTTCTACGGAAGCAAGTTGGAGAAAAGAACATCAGAGTTGAGTATGTGGACACAAAAGAACAAGTGGCATACATATTTACAAAAGTGTTTCCACGAGAAGCCCTTGAGTATCTTCAACAGAGACTAGGAGTAATTTCTACTCCAAAATGAATTCTTTTGAATGCTTATCTTATATGTCTTATATGTACATAAGGAAGCACCATAAATAGGATAAAGAGGGAGAGATTTATTAGATGCAAAGGTAAATTCTTGGAGAGAGATCATAGAGGCATGTTTCCAAGGGGAGCGATTGTCACAAGGGAAGAATGAGCGATGTGACTTCAGAGTGATACCCTTTGTCAAAGCAGGAGATATTATTCATATGAAGGGAAAGAGAGTAATCCAAGGATTATAAACATAAAGAAAAATCAAAGGCACTTAGACAAGGGGAGCAGCCCCAAGGAGAGTTCATTCAGGGGGAGAAGCCCTAAAGGGAGATACCCTTTTCCATTGATGTCAAAGGGGGAGAGATATAAACATTGATAAAGAGTATAAACATGAATGCTATCATGACTAAGTGTTTCCATCAATGTTGTTGTTGCCATCAATGCCAAAGGAGGATATTGTCAGACATTTGGCTTAAGTTGATGGATAGTTGGTATGGATTGTTGGTTGTCATTGATTTCAACTATTGGAGAATTATATTGTAGATTTATTTGAAACCTTAGTGATTGATGTCAACCCCTTAGTGATTGATGTCAACCCTTGGAGAAAGTTGGGTAGAGAATTCTGGTAGCACAAATTTTGGGTAATGGATCCAGGTTTGTTTAATGTAAAGATGACTCATTATTGTCTTGTCATGGTTGATAATAAGTACAAATGGATGAACTCCAAATTGGCCCCATTATGTTAAAATCCCTCACGGGAAGACGCTTTGCGGATTGAGTTATCCTAGAAGTATGGTTAGAGAACCCATGATTATTTATGGAATAATGAGATGAAGGCCAGGGAATTTGTGAGTGAGACTATACTATATGGATAATTCTTGTCATTCCATTTTTGGTGGCATATGGAACGTCACACAACTCCTCGCAGTTAAAGAGTTATGGCCATGAGAACTTGGAGAACCTAGGTTTGGGTAATGGACCCAAGTTTTCTTTATGGATAATGGTATGAGTTTTGATATATTTTCAGGTAATATTATTCTATATGGATAGTACATATAATTCCATTTCTGGTAGTATGTGGAACATCACATAAATCCTCACGGTTTGAGAGTTATGGCCTTACGAAGTTCGAGGACCTTCATATGCCATGTAGAAGCCCCAAAAGGTCAAAGTAGTCATAGTGGTTTAAGATATTTTAGAAGGTAAATAATAAAGTGAAGTTATGAGTGTACTATAATTCAAAGTTAATACAAATAAATTATTTAAATAATAAATTTAATGGAGAAATTAGAAGTGGGTTAACTCTAAAATAAGGAAAGTGGGCAAAGTGACCTAGAAGATGTTTTTAAGGAAGCTACTTGGAGAGTATAAATAAGAGGCAAGGCTCTCTCATTTTAGATCACACTTGAGCATATAGAATACCTATAGGTGTCTAATGTAACCAAACAATGTCTAAGTTGAATTTTTGAGGGAAGATGAAGAAAAGAAGGCCGAAATTCAAGGAAGGATAAATTCTTTTGATGATGCTTTCTAAGGTATGTTATTTACATGTCATATCACAATTTTCACAATAACGTTTTTTCTAGAATTATTCAGACCGTTAAATTGCTATTCCATGGAGTAAACATATCCAATTATCTGTGGAGTAAACAGGTTGTTGTGATAGGTTATTTGTATAGGTTTGTTGCATGGTTGATGCACTTGTTCATGGTACAGGTTGGTGCACTTGTTTATTGCACAAGTTTATTACAGGTTTTTTGGTATAGGTTGGTGCATGCTTGATGCACTTGTTTATGATATAGGTTGATTATAGGTTGAGGTACAGTTTGATGGATGGTTCAGGTTATTGGTACTGGTTATTTGGTGTAGGTTTATTGGTACAGGTTTACATCAGTATATCTCACAGTGATAGTGTGATAGTGGTCCCATCATTCTACTTCTACTTCAAGGTGATTGGACGGGGCAAGGACAGGTGGTTGTAGCCACCTTCCAGTTGTAGTTGGAGAATATAGGTGGTTGTAGCCTCCTTCTGGTTGTAGCTATAGAATTGAGGAGTTGGAGCTTCCCTCGGGTTGTAGCCTGAGAAACTGGGGGGTTGGAGCCTCCTTCCAGTTGTAGCTGAAAAACAAAGGAAGTTGGTGCTTCCAATGAATGTAATTCTTCAAGACATATAAGAAAAAGAATTCTGTGGTTTTCTCCTGCTTTGGGTTTCTATGTAAAACACTGGTGTACTGTGTATGTGTATGATTTTTCATTTGTTCATTGCTTATTTATTCCGCAGTTATTGGATGGTAATGATACATTGATATAACACTTGGATTATATGGCTAAAAAGGATTAAATTTCTCTATTACTAATTCACTCCCCTCTCAGTAATCCAACACTTGGTATCAGAGTCGGTTCCTTCAAGAAACAGTTTAACCAATCGAGTGAGATCATGGATTATTCTGAGAATGGAGTACCAATGTTTAATGGTCAGAATGGTTTTAAGTATGAGATGTGGAGCATAAGGATGAAAGTATTTTTATAGGAACATGGAAATTATATTTGGCTATCAATTGTTACAGGATATGATATTTCAAAAAGGGAAAAGACTGCAACCAAAAAGGAATTGAGGAAGAATAAAAAAATAGCAATGGATTTCATCTCAGAAGGATTACCTAATCCGGTAAGAGAAAATGTTGGTAAATGTTCATCATCAAAAGAACTTTGGGATAAGTTACATGACATATATTCTTCACCCATCGCAGATTCAGAAAATGCCAAAGAATATGTAGGTACAAAACAAGAAGAAATATGCTCATCATGTTAGACAGATTCTGAAGAGGAAGAGTATGAAGAAGGAAAAGTTGATTACAGAGAAAATTCCATGAGTGCAATTCATCCACGAAATAATTGATTAACCAAAAGGAAAGTGTTCAAGGTTCCAAAAATGATCAATAGGTCATCAAGAGTTTAAGATCTCAACTAGAAGATTCTAGAAGAATTGAAGAAAATAGAGAATATGAAAAGAAATATTTAGAAGCCAACATAGTAGCACAAAACGAAAAAGCAGAAAAGAGAGAAAAGATACTAATGGATCATCTCAAGGAAAGAACCAATGACTTAAACCAACTTGAGGAAGATTTTTGTTAAGAAGAGAGAATACTGGAAGAATAAATAATTACATTGAAAATCCAACTTGAAGAAGCAAAGAGAACATAAGAAGTCATGAAGTCTCAGATAATGAAGAAAGAAGAAGAGGTTGAGAATACTGAAAAATAAATTGTCACATTGAGAAGTGGAATTGTTAAGCTCAACACGAATGTTGAAAAGACATAAACATCCACATAAGTTATAGAGAATGAATACAAGAACTCTAGGTTGCTAGAAAATAGGAATGAAGAAAATAGAAAGAGTTATGCAGAAGTACTCAAAAGAAGGAATCATGGTCAGCCATAATCTAAGAAAACTATTGAAGATACATCTTCAAGAAGACCATCCATGTTCAAGCCACAAAGAAACTTCAATCATGATCATGATCAGTCAACGCAAAAATTCAGAAGGAATACGTCACAAAGAAGATCATTCACTCCCAGGTATGCAAATCTATTTTATGGTCATTGTTTTTATTGTGCTAACTTTCGACATAAGGTTTCATATTGTATGGATTATAAAATAAATGTTCAAGTAAGAAGTGGCTATGTGGTTTCACATAACATTAGGTGTTACAAATGTCATAACTATGTACACATAGCGAGTGATTGTAGAAGCATGATCAATACTTCCATGAAAGAGAATATTGATATCGGATATAAGAAAGTATGGATAAGAAAACAAGAATTATAGGTGAACAAATACTAGGTACCAAAGATCGCAATATTGGCAATAAAACGAGATGAAAAAAATTCTACAGAGAAAAAGAAAGATGTCAGATAGAAAAAGGTTTGGAAAATAACTGAAAGAAAGGAAGGACAGGTAAATAAGGAACATGTTCAAGAGATTGTACTTTCAGGCATTGTAGTGAAATATGAATCCACAAACATAAATAAAGAAGTTAGATCTCATAGAGATAATGAATCTACCAATGAATATGATGATGAATGTACCAATGAAGATGACGATGAATGTACCAATGAAGATGATGATGAATACACATCAGAGCAGGAATTGTTTTGAGACATTCGTCTTAGAGACTCCCAAGTAATATGAATATTAGACAGGGCGAGTCTATGCGATAGTTGTGATATACCAAAGAACCATTATTTGAGAAACTTGCAGAGTTTGAGAAGACAGATTCAGAGAAATAAGTTAGTAGAAGTTGATATATTAATCAAAACTTCATGATAGTATAGTGATAAATGGGTTAGCATTATGGACAGTTGTGCAAGTAGAGTCTTGGATAGTATGGACAGAGATGGATTCGTAAGAACACTTAGCAAGTTTGGATAGATATATGATAGTGGACAAGAGCATAGATTCATAGATTGGTTCAGAGACAAAGGAACATTATCATAATGGATGATAATTACACAGGAAATGGCTTGAACAATGCTAATGGATTCCAAATCGGCAGATATGTTTTTGGACACATGGAGCGCATACATCAATTCACATTCAAAACAGAGTAATGCTTAGAAACAAAAATGACAAAACTCTATATGAAATATGGAAAGGAAGCACACACAACAACCTCTACATCAAGGTAACTCAAGGTATTATTTTATTAATTGAAATTTATGTTGATGATATCATTTTTGGTAGTGATGATGACAGGTTAAGACATAAATTTGCAAAGGATATGCATAATGAATTTGAAATGTCATTACTTGGATAACTATCCTTCTTTCTGGGACATCACATACATCAAAGAAACCAAGGAATTTTTATTTCTCGAACCAAGTATATCAGAGAAAGGCCAAAGAGGTTCGGAATGGAACATTGCAAATCCGTTATCACTCCAATGCAAAACAATTGCAAGTTAAGCAAAGGTGATGATTCAAAGTATACAAATCATAGGAAATACAAGTCAATGATTGGCAGCCTACTATATGTGACAACATCCAAACCATATTTAATGCATGAATTTGGACAGGTGGCATGATTTCAAGCAGAACCAAAGGAATCACATATATTAGCAGTAAAGATAATTTTTAGATATCTCAAAGAAACATAAGAGTTTGGATTATGGTATCCAACAGAAAATGATCTATCTCTTATTGCCTACACAGATGCAGATTGGGCAGGTTGTATTGATGACCGACGAAGCACTAGTGGAGCATCGTTCTACTTGGATGAGTGTTTAGTATCATGGATAAGAAAGAAAAAATCATCAATATCATTTATCTACAACCGAGGTAGAGTATATTGTTGTAGCATCATGTTGTACATAGGTTCTTTGGATGAAATGAAATCTGACAGATATACAGGTTGAGTATGATGAGCCCATTCCAATCTATTGTGATAATACAAGGGCCATCAGTATCTCAAATAACCCTGTGATGCAATCCAGGACGAAGCACATTCCAATAAAGTATCACTTTCTACGGGAGAAGGTTGCATAAAAGAACATCAGAGTTGAGTATGTGGGCACAAAAGAACAATTGGCATACATCTTTACAAAACTGCTTCCACAAGAACCCCTTGAGTATCTTCGACAGAGACTAGGAGTAATTTCTACTCCAAAATGAATGCTTTTGAATGCTTATATTATATGTCTTAGATGTACACGAGGAAGCACCATAAATTGGATAAAAGGGGAGATATTTATCAGATGCAAAGGTAAATTCTTGTAGAGAGAGCATAGAGGCATGTTTCCAAGGGGAGCAATTGTCACAAGGGAATACTGAGTGATATGAATTCAAAGTGATACCCTTTGTCAAAGGGGGATATATTATTCATATGAAGGGAAAGAGAGCAATCAAAGGATTATAAACATAAAGAAAAATCAAAGGCATGTAGACAGGGGGAGCGGCCCCAAGGAGAGTTCAGTCAAGGGGAGCATCCCCAAAGGGAGATACCCTTTGCCATTGATTTCAAAGGGGGAGAGATAGAAACATTGATAAAGAGTATAAACATGAATGTTATCATGACTAAGCGTTTCCATCAATGTTGGTGTTTCCATCAATGCAAAAGGGAGAGATTGTCAGACATTTGGCTTAGGTTGATGGATAGTTGGTATGGATTATTGGTTGTCATTGATTTCAACTATTGGAGAATGATATTGTAGATTGATTTCAACCCTTAGTTATTGATTTCAATCCCTTAATAATTGATGGAAATCCTTGGAGAAAGTCCGATAGCAAATTTCGGTAGCAGAAGGTTTGGTTAATGGATCCAATTTTGTTTGATGTAAAGATGAATCATTATTGTCTTGTCATGGTTGATAATAAGTAAAAATGGATGAACTCCAAAGTGGTCCCCTTATAGTGAAATCCCTCACGGGAAGATGCTTTGCGGATTGAGATATCCTAGAAGTATGGTTAGAGAACCCATGATTATTTATGGAATAATGTGACGAAGGTTAGTGAATTTGTCAGTGAAATTTTCCTATATTTATATTCCTTGTCATTCCATTTTTGATGGTATGTGTAACGCCACATAACTCCTCACGGTTAAAGAGTTATGTCCATGAGAAGTTGGAGAACCCAAGTTTGTTTGATGGATAATGGTATGTGTTTTGATATATTTTCAAGTAATACTATTTTATATGGATAGTAGATGTCACTCCATTTCTATTGGTATGTGTAACGTCACATAAATCCTCACGGTTTGAGAGTTATGGCCTTACGAAGTTGGAGGACCCTCATATGTCATCTAGAAGCTCCAAAAGGTCAAAGTAGTCAAAGTGATTTAAGATATTTTAGAAGGTAAATAATAAAATGAAGTGATGAGTGTACTATGATTCAAAGTGAATACAAAATAAATTATTTAAATAATATATTTAATGGAGAAATTAGAAGTGGGTTAACCCTAAAATAAGGAAAGTGGGCAAAGTGACCTAGAAGATGTTTTTAAGGAAGCTACTTGGAGAGTATAAATAAGAGGCAAGGCTCTCTCATTTTAGATAAAACTTGAGCATATTGAATACCTATAGGTTTCTGAGGTAACTAAAGGATATCTAAGCTAAATTTTTTAGGGAAGGTGAAGAAAAGAAGGCCGAAATTCGAGGAAGGATAAATTATTTTGATGATTCTTTATAAGGTATGTTATTTACAAGTCATCTCACCATTTTCGCAATAACGTTTTTTACAGAATGATTCAGACTATGAAATTGCTATGCTATTGAGGAAAATATCCAAGTATCTGTGGTAATAAATTCATCTTTTGGTTCATTATATTTTTGGAGTTACACTCCGTAGAAAATAAGGTTTGTGGATAGTCCTCAAACTAGTTTAAAACAGGTGTTTCGGGTAAAAATGTCATAACTTATTCATAAAACATCCAAATTAAGTACGACAAAATGTGTTGGTTAGAGAACAGTCTTTAGTATGTTGTGTAACATTTTTAGGTCGTTTCAACAAATATTCCGTGAGAGGAACGCTCTACAAGGTCACTCTCTAGAATAAGTCAAAATTCAGAAAGGTATGTCATTTTTGCTATAACTCCTTTTCTGCATAAAACACACTGAAGAACATTTTTTATTAGTTTCAAATATTTATTCATTATAGGTAGAGAGTTATGATTATTTCAAGTTAGGGTTGTTGACCAATCCAAAACTAGTCATGTGAGACTAAAGAAAAGTTTGATGAAATTGCTAGTCTCTTATTGTTAAATTTAAGGAAGGTTTGCAGGTATGTGATCATATACACCAGGTCTATTACAGAGTTACAAATAATATTTGGATGATGAAATTGATGAGGGATTTGGGTTAAGGTACATGTTGGGTACATGGTTGAGACAAGTAGTTGATGAGATGGCACATACATGAGGTGTATAGTTGATGATGTTGGTACATCTTGATGAGTCAAAGTCGATGATTAGTTGATACATGATTGGTACATACTCAGTACATGGTTGTAATCACTTTTTAGTAGTATTTTTGACACATGGTTTATGGATGATGTAGCATACTTGTATTATTAGAAGCACATATTGATGTTGGTGATGATTATGAGTTGTTGTGTTATGCTTGGTTGATGCACATCTTTGAGAGTTGTCTTGGTGATTGATCTTGGTGAGTAGAATTGTTTTGGTTGATAAGATTGATGAGAAAAGTTGTTGTGATAGGTTGTTTGGAAAAGTTGTTGTCACAGGTTGTTGTGACGGGTTATTTGTATAGGCTTGTTGTATGGTTGATGCACTTGTTCATGGTACTGGTTGAGGTAAAGGTTGGTGCATGGTTTATGCACTTGTTTATGGAACATGTTGATTACATGTTGTTTGGTATAGGTTGGTGCATGGTTGATGCACTTCTTCATGGTACAGGTTGATTATAGGTTGAGATACAGGTTGATGCATGGTTCAGGTTATTGGTACAGGTTATTTGGTGCAGGTTTATTGGTATAGTATTAAAGTAGTATATATCATAGTGATAGTGTGAAAGTGGTTCCATCATTCTACTTCTACTTCAGTTCGGTTTGATAGGGCAAGGACAAGTGGTTGTAGCCACCTTCTGGTTGTAGATGAAGAACTTAGGGGTTCTAGCCTCCTTCTCGTTGTAGCTAGAGAATTGGGGAGTTGGAGCTTACCTCATGTTTTAGCTTAAGAAACTAGGGGGTTGGAGCCTCCTTCTAGTTGCAGCGGGAAGAGAAAGGAAGTTGGTGCTTCCAGTGAATGTAATTATTCAATACATATAAGAAAAAATGTTTCGTGGTTTTATCCCTCTTTAGGTTTCCACGTAAAACACTGGTGTACTATGTATGTGTATGATTGTTCATTTGTTCATTGCTTATTTACTCTGCAGTTATTGGATGATAATGATACATTTATATAACACTTGGATTATATGGTTAAAAAAGATTAAATTGCTCTATTATTGATTCACCCCCCTCTCAGTAATCCAACAGATTTCTTATGAAGACGACACAACCAATAGAATTGTCGTGAAGATTTGATTTCACCTGCACATCCATCTAACCATAAATAATGTTGATCATATTCGATCCCATGAGATTTCAAGGAATCATAAATTTTATCAAAACAATGTTGTACAAAATGAGTATCGTGTGTATGATCATCACTTATATAAAAGTGATATTCTTTAATGGCATGCTGATTGTCATTGGTGATTTCTATGTTATCAACACTCTGTTGAGAATGTCTATATATAAAGTCAAAAAGTATAGATATTTGATCGAAATTATAATATTAACTCTATATTTCTCTTTGTGTAGTGAATGTGTAATTCTCTGCAAAATCAACTACTATTAAAAAATTGTCCCAGGTGGAAAAAATTCATGAAATTGTTTGAATTGTAGGTATTTCCATCGAGCTCTATCTGCATGCTTGGTGTATTTATAAATTTCATTTTCAAACTTCTTCAAAAAATATATCACATGTATCTTATCCTCTTGCAAATCAATCTTTTGGAAATAACATTTGAAGAATTTGTAGTAGTAACATTGATATATTTATATATC
>SNQJ01S0043744.1:69838-82579 GCA_010110895.2 Picea sitchensis
TCCTGTCTTGCGTCCGGGGGAGCCTCCTCTACAATTGCCTTGCCCCGCGACCTCCTCCTTCTAGCAGCGAGTACCATTGTTTTTTCGAAAGCTTCCTTTCTCTTACGCCGCGACTTTGCAGCATACCAGGCCGCCCCCCGTCTCGGTGTGCCCCGGAGCCTTGGCATGGTGGTGCCCGGTGCTGATGCGACCAGGCCGCTCGGCTTCTTAGAACGGAAGAGAGTGACCCTGCTGTGTAGCAAAATTCGCGAGAGCTCTTGGTGTCCCGGAGGTTCACTGCGTGCAATGAACCGGAGAAAGGTGGTGGTATCGATATACACCGCCATCACTGCTAACATTAAACGCATTAAAAGCCGAACCTGGGAACGGGTACCTTCGCGTTGTGCGAACGCACTCCACATTTGAATGCGCCTGGGTGGATTCATGGCGAATTAACTGTGAACTTGACGTGAGCCGGTGGGCGCTATGCCTCCCTGTCCCAACTCGGAGCCATGTGGTCGCTTTTGCCGCGCTGTCACCCCATCCGGGGAATTTTTTTTAATTTTTAATAATGTTTTTAAAAATGATTATATTTCTTTTTAATTTTTTAATAATGTTTTTAAATATCATTTCATTCAAATTGGTAATTTATTAATTTCATCATATAGATAATTTATGAACATAATAGAGAATTTTTGGAAAAAAACTAGTTGAAAAATAAAATTGTATTAATCTAATATTTAATTTATAATTTCTTATATAAAACTATAATATTTTTAATGAATTGGATCCATATTGAGTGCTTGGGAGGAATAACTATTATCCTCCTCCATGCTAGTTTTTAATGAACATATTTAATATTAAATTATCTTTATTTTAAACCAAACATATATTTCAATTTTTTTTTTAAAGTTTAATAATAATAAAAAGTGATAGGCTTTTTGCTAAGGGTAAAATAATTAGTAAACTAAACGGAGAACAAAATAACCATTAACAAAAAAATAAAACTTAATAAACGTTTGCATTTCTAAGGATTTGATGCCTCTCCTCCCATGATAGATCTAGAGTTAAGAAGGATCTACCCGTTATTTATATGTGTGTGTGTGTGTGTGTGTGATGCCACATGTTAACTCCAAGTTGATCATGAAAGGAATTGCACATCTCCCTCCTATTCAACGCACCGTTCAAATGTTTTAGCCATAAAACTTTTTTTACTTCCAATTGTTATATGTGTGTGTGAGGGGGGGAGCATTGAAGGAATTACACATCTCCCTCATAGTCAACCCATCATATTAACTTCATATTAATCATGCGTTTAAGGAATCGCTCTTACATGGAGAAGTAGAAAGCACCTATATGAAAAATAAGATTTTTTTTACTTTCAATTACTCTTTCTATATAAAGTTGATATACAATTATTATGAAGGTGGATGTTAAAATATTTTATAAATGTCAATTTTATCTATATATATAATATTAAAATAGGTGGACATAGAAATATTTTATTTACGACCACATTGAAATTAATTTTTTCTTATTAATAGAAAGGTGTTGACACTAGAGAAACACTAACCGAGGTAAAGTTAAAAATATATGTAGTACTTCTCTTTTTGACAATTTTTCATTGGATAGATAGGCCTCTTATCTATCTCCCTTGACATTTAATGTAGGTGGTACGTTGAAAATATCATAAAGTTTATCTCAGACGACGCTGATACTAAACATATTATGTGGTAAAATCTTCATACATTATCAATGGAATGTCAGAGTATGGGGGTAAAAGGTGATATTTTTTCATAAAATGTGATTTAAAATTATATATAATTAAATAAAAATTAGCTTTCATCTTTTAAAATAAAAATAATATATATATAAAAAATTATTATATTATCAACCTGATATCCAACTGTTGAAAACATTGCTCAATATTTGGTGTATAATGTCAGAGTTGAATATCCGAATGCATGCAGATTTAGTGACAGGATTCAAAACACAAATAAAGTAATACCAAACAACAAATAAGCTGTGTGCAATAGGACAATTTCATTGAATTATGACATATGAAATATTTTATTGTATTGCTATAAGATTATTTATACAATCTCATTGAAAATATCATAATGATATTTGGACATTTTTCCATAAAATAAATTAAAACAAATCATTATTTAACAAGTTGCACTATCTAAATATAACTGAAATGCAATTTAAATAACAACAAAAAAAGGCCACTTTGTCCAAATTTACATGGCCATTTTGTCAAAATTTACATTTCCCAAATCCTTAAAAAAAATTTAAATAACAACAAAAAAAAGGCCACTTTGTCCAAATTTACATGGCCATTTTGTCAAAATTTACATTTCCCAAATCCTTAAAAAAAAACCATGAAAATATAACTCTATTATACAAAATCGCTTTATTTCACTAATGGCATGGCATTCAAATCTCCACAGTGGCTGCAGATACGATTACGCCTACAGAACCTTCCTCACCATCACCGTTAACTTGAATCCACTGCCCCGTTGACGGCTTAAACAGATAAGAGATGTGTTTACCGGCGTTGTCCACCCCGCTTACAAAAATATGGTCACGCCACTGTGTAGCACACTTAAAGAGGTAAATATGTCGCGGAAGAGAAGCTACACAAGTCCAAACCTTTTTTCCACCATCATACTTCATCACCTATTGTTGGGGTTCACTGAAAGCATACAACTCACCGGAAGCAGAAAAAGCAACCGCAAAACTTCTCCATAAATCTACCCTGAAACTAATCATATCTTCCCACCTTCTCCACGTTGCCCCACTCGGGTCGAAAACTTCTGCACTTCTGTCTCTTCTTAACACCATGAATTTACCATCAATGAAAACACCGTGGCATCCCTTACCGTGCGGTTGGATCATAGGAGGCAGAATTTCCCACTTGTCTTCCTCCACGTTATAAGCTTCTGCGGTCGCCAGAGGGTTGTTACGCTCATTGTTCCCGCTAGCGACGTAGACAAGTCCGGTGGAAGAAGAGACACAGAAGGCAAAGAAAGATCGAGCTGTAGGCATGTCAACTCTGCGGCTCCATTTGGTAGACTCAAAGTCATAAATGTATACACACTTCGTCAAAGTCATGTTCAACGGATAGAATCCACCTATAAGAACCAGCTTCCGGTTCACAGCAACGCACTGAGACCATGCTTTTATTCCAGCAAAGAGGGGATCATCAATGGGTGGTAGCTTTTCCCAGGTGCCCTTCACAGGGTCATGAACCGTTATTACGAAGGCGAGATGAGCCCTCAGATCTCTTTGAATCAAGCACAACAGTTGCTCACTCGTTCCAGATATCTTTCTGTCCGCATAGAACTTAGGGCTACTCACGATAGCCTCCCAGCTTTTGCACACATCTTTCAAGTCATGGTGTGAAGTGTAAGACACTGTTAGAAAGCACTTTCTAACGAGATCATCTGGAATAACCTCCATTAGAGCACTTCAAACACACGTATTTCCCCAATCAAGTTCACCCAAAGTTTTACCAGACATAAAGCTGCGAACATGAAAGGAAGCAAGTGGAAAATATGAAAGTGGAGTTAAATATATAATGTGTGAACGTTGGGCATGACCAGTGGTAACCTAATTTCCAGCCGACGAGAAAGGAACTTCGATTTGTCCATTAATAAACCACATTATATGGTATTTATTCAAATTTATTAATTCACAATTTTTTTATCAGTTTTGTATTAAATCGTAGACCTTGTGTTAAATCCAAGTCATAACATACTTGTAGATTGAAGGTTATGAAGGAAGTAATATGAAGAATTTCTTAATTGGTGGGTGTTGAAAGGTGTAATCCATCCAAAAATCTCATTGAACCCCCGCAAAATCCACACATGTTGGATCATGTACATATCAATGAAGCAACAATTTTTTGTGGAAGAAATGACAAATGGTTAGCTTGGTCTTGTAGTGATATCATTTGTTGCAATATCCACAAATCAATGAAAGACTAATGTTTTTGCATTGAAGTAGTGTGTGGGTATATTGTTAGGGTCCTACCATAACCTCCCTATTTTAGGCTAGCCAAGATTTAGTTAATTAATGTATAAGGACATATTCTTTGAATAAGGCCCATTATATATTAATGGATGGTTATTTAATGTAAAAGGGTCTTGTTTATTAAATAAGGGCATTTACATAGTGGAATGGATGAGGTCTGCACTTTAGGTAGCTCGGGCTCACATGGAGGTTCAACCCTTGGCCAAAGGAGAAAGGGCCTTAGGCTCAGGCCACAGGAATTTCTTTCCCCATTATAAGGAAGTCATAGGTCCGAGGACCTAACGCCCTAAATCCCTCCCCCCACAACTTTCTCTCTCTCCATTCTTCGAACAGCCACAGTCCGATCTCAGTCTTGGCTTCTGTGTTTCACGACTAGGATATTTCTCATATGTCGTTTTCAAGCCTCTAGCTGACGTCAGTAAGATTTAGGTCATCTAAAATGGATCTAGATGATGAGGAAAACCTTGACTATGGGATCATTCCATTTTCATCCCAGGCCTTTTGCATAGATGATGAGTTTCGGGGAAGGCCTTGAGCCAACACACTTGGTATAGGTATCTGCACTCCGAGGGAGGCAAATTTAATGATCCATTTGGCGAATCCTAACCAAATCTGGGCCCGGTTCCCTCCTTTAATGAAGGAAACTTTCCTGAGGACTCCAAAAATAATGTCATTTCTTGACCTTTTCCTTCATCTAATTCTTCGTATTAGGCTAGCAGGAAGAGAGAGAGATTGAACTTGGATAAGAAAGGCTTGAAATTAGGCTCGGTAGCCCATTCGAATCGAAAAAAAAACTATAACAAATCTAGGGCTGGAAAGTTCCAAATGATTGTAGGTTGGGATGTTAGGTCAAGGAAGTTACACAATATGCATATATAACCCTCATTGGGAGATTTTGTGGGAAGGTAGTATGAGGCACTTCGTTAAGGGTCTGGCTAGAAAAGAATTGGCAATTATGGTTAGGTTATATCCCTCAGTTCTACATCATGATAAGGGGATGGCTTTATTTCATCCTACGTTCGGTGGATGACTGTGGAGTGCTTTTGGAAAATAATTGGAATTTGGGACCTTCGAGTTTGGTTCTGTGAAAGTGGACCATTGATTTTGGTCCTCAACAAGAGGTTGTTGGGCCATATTAATAAGACTCCCCTTTGGGTTTTGGACCAAAGAAGCATTAGAATCCATCAGGAATAAGCTCAAAGTCTTTATTAGGATCGAGACAAACTCGGAATCCAAAGCCGATAGAATATGGTCTTGGATACAAATCAAGGTTAATGTGAGAGACAAAATTATTGGCTCCCTAGACTTGGTTTTCAGAGATAGGGTTTGGCACCAGAAGATATACTATTGGAAGTTCTTGTTTTGCTGCTATGAATGTCATGATATAAGGCATATTTAGTCTCAATGCTCAAGGATATCCTCTTTTTTCTTAAATGCCCAAGATTTGGGTGAAAAATAATATGGAAGAAAAAGTTTCACTTAAGAGTTCTATCCTAGATATCCCTCTGATCGAAGGATAGTTCACTCCTCCAGTCCCTACAGGGTTGGTGGCACCTCAAGTAAATGCAGCTTAAAATTCAAACCATTCAGGTAAAGAAGTCTACTCTCGCCCCCTCTCTCTAAATTCTTGGTCAATTCAGGTGATTATCTCCCCATTTATCATTATGTAATTTATTCTCCCCCCTCTCCTAATGTTCACCTCGCCCCAGACGTTCTCTTGGTCCCCGAAGGAAGCTCTCTTCCTCCCACTATCCTGGTCCCTATCAAGTATGTCCTTGTTGACCGTCTTTATGCACCCACTTTTTTGTCCTCTCCCTTGATTTCTATGAAAGGCCCCCCTATTTATTCTTAGTCCCCTCTATCTATAGGGTCTCTTGTAAAGGAATTCCCAATTTTTAAGGGTGGTGTCAGTTCCCCCACCCAATAAAACCTACTCCCGCCAATCCAAATACAATTTGACGGTGATAATTCCTTCTTAGGGTGGTATGGCCCCTGACCCTATTAAACCCAATCCTATGGGTCAAAAATTGCACTTACTCAAGGCTCATGAAAAATTTGTCATGGAAATTCAAAAGGAGAAACAAGTACCCATCACCATGGTCCTTAGAGTGGGGAAAACCCTAAAATGTCCCCTAAAATGATCATTGTATCTTTTAATGTCAAAGGGGTACCCCCCTTAAAAAAAATGTTATCCCTAAAAAGAATTTTGCAAAATATTTAGCCTAATGTTTATCTTATTCAAGAAACTAAATGCTATGGAATTAAAGCTATGAGTATTGTAGAGTTTTGGTTGAAGAACTGGTCTTTTTGTTCCATTTATGTTGAAGGACAATTAGGAGGGATCTTATCTAGATGGAGCCCTACCCGCAAGGCTCTTTCCTAAAAAAAAATCTTTTCAACAATCTTGATTAAATTGTTAGTCAAATATTTTGGCTTTCCATTTTCAATTTTAAACATTTATGGACCCTATGTTGATATAATCCACTTCTTGGATGATTTGGATTTTGCATGCATGTTCAATGACTCATACATTTTGGTTGGGGGAGACTTTAACTTTACCATCTCTCAAAGAGAATTTTTGGGTGACTTTCCTAGCATGGACTCATACAGGGGATTCTTTATCTCATTTTTGAAATCCCATCATCTGGAGGATATTTAACTAGTGATGCTGGTTCGCACTTGGCAATATTTACGAACTAGAAAATATGGTGTCTCTAAAACGTTGGATAGATTCCTTTCTTCAAAATACTTTTTTTCGTTTGTACTTTTAGTAAAATCATCGTTGGTTGAAGGAGGGGTTTCTAACCATAAGTCAATAGTCCTCAAGATTAATTTGGAATTGGACTCGCTCCCTAGCCATTTAAAATTCAACCACATTTGGATGGAAGAAGAATATTTTGTGTCTATTGTTGAGTCCATTTTTGTGCTTCCACAAACCATACTTTTGCCTCTTTATTTTCCCATTTTTCCTTCATTTTATTCCACATTTCTCATAAAACAGCCTATCCAAGGTATATTTGTCATCCTTTAACTTCAGAATTGAATTTTCTAAATTTTTGCATTAAAATTGGAAATTTAGCAGAAATTACAGGATTTGACAAAATCCCGTAAAAGCTCCGTCGTTTGTATACTTGCAGGACACTTGGGATAAATCCAACACTTGGGTCGTGTTCCCATATGTACAAGGATGGTGAATAAGCTATCATATTCAAAATCTGAGACTGCTAGATGCCCGGTCAACGCTGGTCAAACAGGGCCAGTTCAGCAGAAATTGCCCTGTTTCAGCATTAAATCTAGGACAGTTTTTGATTTTGTGGGATTTTGACCATGTTTTGAGGATCTAGAGGAGGCATTCGACCCTCCTAGGATATTGAGGATCTGTTTTGAGAATCTAGAGGAGGCATTCGGCCCTCCTAGGATATTGAGGATCTACTGATGATATTTAGGAGACATTTGACACGGCGTATACGAAACTCTTGTATAAATACTCTTAAGTTTAAGCTAGTAACACACCTTTTTGATGAATGAAGAAACTTGAGACCTTGCACTCTTGGAAGATCAGCTCTTGTGTTTTGTTCATTTGAACTCCTATGGTGAATTGAATGCAGTTGGAGTCCTTTCGTAGCTGAGTTAATCAAGTGTACCAGGGAAACAGTGGAGGGCCCCCATTGCCAACTAGTACACTCTTTATTTTTCAAGTACATGTTTTAGATCTTGTTTGTTGTAGATGAATTTTATCTTGTTGTAGGTAAATGAATTTCATAGTTCAGTTACATGCTTAATGTTTTCAAGACTTACTCATCATTGTGAATGGATTCTTTAATGAGAACTCAATGAGCAGTTAGACTTCAAGCATTAAGATAGTTTTGAATGCTTTTGAGTTATTTCATGCTTTCAGTATTTTGATTTGATTTGATGTTAATGAATGAATGAAAGAAGAACGATGAATGCATCTCTTGAATAAGAGTTTTGTTCTTCCAACATTTGATAGGTCTTAAACTTTCTCTTGAATTCTTACTATTTTCCCTCTTTAGAAAAACAAAAGTTGATTACTGTTATGAGGACTATGAAGACGACTTTTGAATAGAAGCTTAGTGCCTCTTGCACAATCAGCCTTAGAATAGGTTTTATGCTTACTTTTTTTACCATTTGGAAAAGCAAGTGCTGATCACTGTCATGAGATCTATGAATATGCCTTCTGAATAGGAGCTTAGCATCTCTTTCACATTCAGCCTTAGAATAAGTTTTTGGGTTATCTCCATAAAAGATAAAAACTATCTCTAAAATCCATATACTTTGGACATGCCTCTAAGTCTTACAAACACCGGATTGACAATTAATTACACTCTAATTTGCTAGGGTAGATTAGAGCTCAACATCTATGATAAAAAGATATTGGAAACCATTGGACTGCTCTGGAGATCAGTCTATGATGTTCCAGTTCTCTAAGAACCTTATCTTTTTTCCAGAAAAAAAAGGCATAAATTTTATTAAGATAAATAAAATTTGCAGTCTGAATAATGCATGCAAAGCATGCATTTAGTCTAAAATACCCTTCAACCTAAGGGGAACAAAGACACAACTAAATGGCCCTCTAAAAGTGAGCCCTATACAATGAGAAACCTAGAAAAAGATCATTAGACTGACGAAAATCAATATCAACCATTTGAATTGAAAAACCTTAGGAAAGAAACACTCCAAATATGAGTAGAAAAGCATAGGGAGACCATCTAAGAGAAACGAGATGCAAAAACTTAGCTGAGAAGGAGCAACGAAGGCATACTCAAAAAAAATTTGGACAGACCAAGACAGAGTGACAAATAATCCTCACAAGATCTAGAACCAGAGGGACAAAAAAAGGAGTCTTTCATCCAAGGAAAAAGAAAGAAGCCAAAAAATACACACCTAATAAGGACCTTAAAGTGTTGACCCAGCTCGACAATCAACATAGCATGCCCAAAAATAAAGGACCTCAAAGCTCTATCCAAAACACCAAAAATAAGAAACAAACCCTAGCATCCACTACACAAAGCTCTAGAACCCAAGAGGAGCACAAAGACCCCCTAACCACCACAACATCATGGAAATGAACTAACTAGTAGAAAAAGAGGAGAACAGGGTCACCAAAAATACTACGACAAGGAAAACAAATGACTCAAATGATAGATATCCACCAACAAAAATACTTCCAAAAGATTGAGGGAGAGGCACAAGACACCAGGAGATGCCTCGTCCACTCCCCAAAACCCCACCACCAACAAGACTTGGACCAAAACTTTTAGTATCCATGAGAAACAAAGGAAGGAACTTGTTGGACTGCACCAAAAGAGAAACCGATAGAAACAAAGCAACCATTAGAGGCCAAGTGAATCTGGACCAAACCCCATGTGGGATGACGACAAAAAGTAGCTAGAGCATCCATCAGAAGCCAAATAGGACCCGACCCCAACCGCCTGTGGAGAAAATCAATAAGAAACAAAAAAAAGATAGTGGCATCGATGATCTGATGGTAGGTGGCAAATGAAGACAAAAAACGGTGGAGAGTAGGAGCGATCTTGTTGAAAACTGTGGCTAGGGTAAACCCTAGGCACAACCTTAATGGTTTTTCTCAATGTTTTATTCTACTATAAAAAAATACTCAATACAATAAGAATCAATACTTTCAGAACCTTGTCAAGGTTAAGAAAGCAATTAAAAATTAGCTCAAAATATTCAATGGTCGTAAGAATAGAAAATTTTTGTGAAATGAAAGAAATAATTATGGATATTTATTAGATTTTAGATGAGGGATCTATGTACAACACTCAAATTGTGCTACTAAAGGACTTAGAAGCCACTAGACACTCTCTACTAGAAGTAAAAGAGAAATCTTGGAGGTTAAGGAGGCGAGCTCTATGGTTGAAGGTTGGAAATAATAACTCCAAGTTTTTCCATAAATACGCTAACTTTTGCAAGAGCCTTAACACAATATGGGAAATCAAAAACGAAGAAGGGTTCATGGTAAGATCCTTTACAGACAAAGCATAAGATGGAGCTTGTTATTTTCAATCCCTTTTCAAAGCACCAGAAGGGTTCCCTATTCGAGATATATTTTAGGTAGTTAGATAATTTCAACCCTTCGTTACAAAAGACATGAACAAAGGTCTTATGGAGGAAGCTTTTCTCTCTTTTTTGAAACGTGGAAAGAGCCCCATCCTCAATGAATTAATAGTTGAAGAACAACTTGATTTTCTCCAAAACAGACAAATCCAAGATGCCATCTTGTTTTCTTAATAAGCTATTTACTTAGTGAAGAAAGGGAAAGAAAATATGATTATATTGAATCTTTCCCCTTCTAAATCTTATGATCGAGTGAATTGGACCATTCTAAGACTAGTCTTAGTCCATATGGGGATCACTTTAGAAGTGGTTAAGTGGGTTATGGGATGTCTCTAGTATGTCTCTTTAGTTGTGTTAATTAATGGTGACCCCTCAAGGTTCTTCAAGGCCTTGAGAGGTCTAATATAAGGATTCCCCCTCTCCCAATTTTCTTTCCTTATCATTGTTGAATCTTTCAATAGGATTCCCAAAGAAGAAAAATATATCAGGTCTTTAAGATGGGTTAAGGATCAGAAAGGGAATCCATCTCTCACCATATTTTCATTGACGTCATCTTATGTTGAGCCTATGGATCATCGACTGATATAAGATGGTTAAAAGAGATCCTTGATCTCTATTGTATGGTTACTATGATGGAAATCAAATTTGACAAGTCGTGCCTCATTTTACATCAATGTTGTACCCAGGAATAAGAAATGATCGTGGATCTTATCCCTACTCCTAGGTGCAATTTGGACAATGGATTCAAATACTTGGGGATTTTTTTAAAACTAGAAAACTACAGATTTGTGGATTGGGAATGGCTTGTCAATATGATTGAATATGTAATATTGATTTGTTTCAATCACCTTCTCTCTAGAAGAGGTAGACGAGTGTTACTTAAGTCGGTGTTGGAAAGTATTCCGGTGTATTGGTCCTCCATAGTGATGATTCCAAAGTGAATCCCATCCATAATACAAAAGGTTAACTTTCAATACTTGTGGTTGGGGAAATGAAAGATTGGAGGCATTCCTTTATCTCGATGGTTTTCTTTAGATTCCCCTAAGGGTTTAGGTGGGTGGGGTCGAAATAACATCTTCACTTTTACCCAGGAATTGGTCAAACATAGTCTATGGGGACTAGTGCACAATAAATCTTTATGGGAGCGATTTTTATGCTCCAAATACCTTGCCAATTATTCAATTATAGAGTGGTTTGGGTGGCCTAGAAAATTAACAAAAGGATTGATAGTTTGGAAAGATATAGGTACGACCTTAACGCTAGTGGGAAATTGGACTATTTGGAAGATCAGTGATGGAAAGTAGATTCATATTGGGAAATATCTATGGATAAGGGCTGGCAAAAAATTCCTATTTTATGAATATGTCTCCCAAGATTTGGTAAGGAAGGGGGTTCTATCTTTGAATGATGCTAAGGTCTTGATGCCTCAACTAAGAGGAAGAGAGGGGTGGAAATATGTAGACTCCTTAGGCTTAGATGGGGAACTGGCCAAAGAATGGAATCACTACATAGAACTTCTTCTTACTAATTTCATTTATTCAGATGAATAAATCCTTGACTCACTCTGTTGGTCCAAAAACCCTTCTACCAACGAGTATACAACTAAACTAGGTTACAAATCTTGTAGGGAAGCCATGCATGTGGGTCCAAAAAAGTGGTGGTGGGGCTACTTATGGAAGTTCAATTCCCCCTTGAAATACAAAATCGCTTTATGGATGGCCTTAAATAATAAATTTTGGACTTGGTAAAATGGAGTAAAACATGGATCGATTGGCCCCAATTTTTTCTCTTTATGAAAAAATGATGTAGACTTTATATCTCATATTTTTATTTCTTTTATTTATGCAATCTAGGTAATGAATAAAATTTAAGAGAAATTAAAGGCTAAGGCTAACTAGAATAAATATAACCTTGAATACTTCTTTATCGAATGGATCTATAATAAACCTGTCAGAGAATTCAAATGTATGTCGATCCTCAAAGTTACAAACATGTAGTGGGCTCCAAATTCAAACCTATTCAGGGATACTAATGACATTGAATAAAGAAAGAAAGTTCAAATAAAATACAAATACTAATAATCACAGGAATCCAGTGATCCTAGGATTTTATTTTGAGATCCCATGGGGATATTTTGATGGGGCATGCCAAGGAAATCCTTCATTCTACAGAGTGGGGATAGTCATGTTCATAAAGAAGACTCATTATATTCACATCAGATATCCTCCAAGCTTTGGAACTAACAATAAGGAAGATATTTTTTCTCCGTGGTCCCTCCTGGAGGCTACAAAAGAAAAGGACATCAAGAAGTTGTAGGTCCTATAGGATTCCAAACTGGTTATAGATTGGGCACGCCAAAATAATAATGTTCAAAATATTCGGTTGGCCCCTATCGTGAGGGATAAAAATTGGCTTACCAATATTTTGAATGACTATCTTTCATCCATATCCTCAGAGAACTCAATGATAAAGCTGATGAGTTATCCAAAGAAGCATTGTTACTTCTTGTTGGAGTCTTTGGCTACTATGAATTCATAGATGGAGAAGATATAGAGGCTATGTAATTTTGGTTGTAAGATAATATAGTTGAAGGATGTATTAGGTAGATATTTACTCTATGTAAAT
>SNQJ01S0043745.1:0-50207 GCA_010110895.2 Picea sitchensis
CAAAGGAAGGATTGAACTCACCAACAGAAGCTTTGAGAATGTGTTGCACATTCCCAAACTTTCCATCAATATTCTCTTCATGTATTAGATGAAATATTATAGCATCAGAAAGAAAGTCATATTCACACCTGATGCAATGGACATCCATGACATGCAAACTAATTCCAGGGTTGTTACCGGTGAGGTAAATCATCAATCTAGATTGTATACATTTTCTGAATTTATTGAACCAGATTTTGTTTTACTACTTACCCATGTTGATGAAAGCAGTAAGATATGGAACAAAAGCTTTTGGAATTTAAATTTCATATATATGCAACAAATTAGCAAGCAAGGATTGGTTGATGGTCTACCAGACATCCATTTCTCCACAAGATTCTATGAGGGTTGTGTTCTTGGAAAACACCCTCAAGAGAAATTTGACAAAGGAAAGACTCATAGATATTCCTCTCCTTTAGATATGATCCATAGTGACCTCATGGGCCCTTTTCCACATCCATCAATCAACAAAGCAAGGTATGTGCTCATTTTTGTTGATGATTTTTCATGTTTCACATGGATTTTCTTTCTCAGGAAAAAATCAGAGGTCTTTCAACACCTCAAAGATTTCAAAGACCTAGTTGAGACACAGTCAAGAAAGAAAAGCAAAGTCCTTTGAACTGATAACGAGGGAGAGTATGTCAACCATGAGATCTAGAACATTTTTCATGAGGCAGGGATTCAGTTGTAACACACAGTTCCCTATACTCTGCAACAAAAGGGAGTTGCTGAGTGGAAAAATAGATCTCTAAAAGAGATGGCATCTTGCATGCTACATACAAATTCACTTCCATAGAAATTATGGGTCGAATCACTTAATTGTGCAACCTACATACAAAACATATCTCCCCATAGATCCATCAAGGATAAGACACCCTACGAGGCTTGGATCAACCTCAAACTGGAAGTGACCCACTTTCTAATTTTTGGTTCACATGCATGGGCCCATATTCCCTATGAAAAGAGGAAGTCACTTGATCCATAGAGCACAAAGTGTATTTTTGTTGGATACCCCGACGGTATGAAGGGATACAGACTCATTGATCTTTCCTCAGACTGACTCATCATTGAGCATAGTGTCCAATTCGAGGAAAGTGTCTCGTATGTACCTCAACAGTCGCATGCATACACCTTTGTTCTTCCACCTATCAGAGATGATGGACATGCACATGCCAACTCTTCTTTAGATGAGAGTTTTGATTCGTATGATTCAAATGATCTAGATATAGAGTTAGTACAGTCAGATGTAGAGTTAGTGCATCTAGATGAAGATGGAGAGCCAGAGTAGAGGCCCAAGAGGGCTCAGACTACTCTTTAGGATGTAGGGGATCTTGTTGGTGATTCAACTGATACTAGGAGGACTCGATCTGATTTCTAGGAGCCTTCTCTTGCACTCATTGCCACTGAACCATTTCCACCCAGGCATATTTTCTTGTTTTAGTCTTCAATCCATAGTCTTATGGTGAGGCTACTGGAAATCCCTTTTGGGAATCCGCCATGCAGGAGGAGTACAACTCTCTCCTCGAGAACCAGAATTGGGATATGGTTCCCCTTCCTTTTGGAAGGAAACTTGTCAGGTGCAGATGGTTCTATAGGACCAAGAGCGCAACAGATGGACATATTAGTAGATACAAAGATAGGCTTGTTTCCAAAGGATTTCAGCAGGTGCATGGAATTGACTATGATGACACCTTCACTCTAATAGCAAATATGGATTCCATACGTTTGACACTTTCCATTGTGACAACCAAGGGATGGCAAGTCCATCAAATGGACGTGAAGAATGAATTTCTTCATGATCATCTCTCTGAGGAGATCTATATGGAGAAGCCCCAGGGATTTATGCAGGATTCATCTTTTGTCTGTCGACTGAAGAAATCTCTTTATGGCCTCAAGTAGGCTCCGAGGGTATGGTATGCAAATATGGAATCCTACCTGTTGTCACAAAAATTTGTACGTTGTAAATCAGACTCAAATGTTTACATGCTCAGGACAGTTGATTCAGTTCTACTCTTAGTTCTGTATGTTGATGACTTGTTGATCACCGGTTGCTTGACTTCAACGATTGTTGTAGTCAAGAGGATTATGCATGACATATTCTTTATGACGGGCATGGGTCTGATACACTTCTTCCTTGGACTCGAGATCAGTCAGGATGCATTAGGAATCAAACTGTCTTAGACCAGGTATGCACAAGATCTCCTTGAGAGATTTCACATGACAGATTGTAAGTCTACTCTGACTCCTTTCCTATCAGGATTCAAACTTGAGGATGGCAGGGACACTCCACTGGTTGAAAACATAATGTACATATAACTAGTGGGGAGCTTGTTGTATGTCACACACTCCAGACCAGACCTCTCCTATGCAGTTGGCACAATTTCCAGGTTCATGTGGGAGTTGCATGAGCTACATTGGAAGAATGCAAAGTGTATCCTTTGATACGTACAGGGCACCATCACCTTTGGGATTCATTATGCAACAAACTCTACATTGGACCGCATTGTGTTCACTGATTCTGACTGGGCTAGCGATAACACTAATCACAATTCCATGTATGGTTACTCACTCATTCTTGGTTCTGAGCCTATCTATTGGTTGAGCAAGAAGTAGGTTGGTATTGCTCTATCTTCAACCGAGGTAGAGTACAGAGGGGTAGTTAACATAACCATTCAAGCTATGTGGCTACAACATTTTCTCACTGAGTTGGGCATTCAGTTTCATTGGTCGACCGCCATCTAGTGTGATAACTAGAGCACTATGAAGTTCTATAGAGATCTAGTTCAAAGTCAATGGATGAAGCACATAGAGATAGGCATGCATTAAATATAGGACTTAGTACATGAGGGGATCATTGACCTGCAATTATGTCCTTCAGTAGAACATACTGGAGACATATTCACCAAGACCTTCACTGAGCAGAAGTTCTATTCTTTGTGAATTCGTCTTGGAGTGAAGGACACATTTGCCTAGCAACTGTCAGTTCTTCCTTTTACATACATTGTACCTTGAGGGGGGTTCCCATGAGGTTTTCCATCTTTCCTCATTATTTCAATGTATCTCGAAGAACCTCAGGAGTGCTTTCGATGTGACAACCAGAGCACTCTGAAGTTCTCAAGAGATCAATTGAAGCAGAAGTTCTACAGAGATCCAATTTAGAGGAAACAGACCAAGCACATTGAGATCGACATGCACTACATCTAGGACTTAGTACATGAGGGGATCATCGAACTACAGTTATGTCCTTAAGTAGAAGAGATTGCATACATATTCACCAAGACCTTCACTAAGAAGAAGTTCCATTCTTTACGAATTTGTCTTGGAGTGAAGGACACAGTTGCCTAGCAACTGTCAGTTCTGCCTTTTACATACATTATACCTAGAGGGGGGGGGGGTTTCCCATAAGGTTTTCCCTCTTTCCTCACATTATTTCAGTGTATCTTTTGTATTTGGGTACCTAACATGGCCTCGTTGTCAGGACCCATTCTTTATTTTCACCATAGTGATGTTCAGGGGGGGTGATGGAGTTACTTCACACACACCTAGGATTTATTTTTCCTAATCTTTTTCCTTGTTTATTAGTCATTATTCAGTCTCCTATATTTTAGGAAGATTACTCCTCTAGGGAGAATATTTTCTTCATTTTTCACTTTAGTTTGATTAGTTGGGTGGAGTCTAGATGCTACATTGGTATTGTCACCATGCAACATTGGGATCATCACAAGCTAATGCGCATTGTCCTTGGGATCATCACTAGACTAGTGCATTACCCATGATTCCCTGATCTCCTCCTCACTTCAGTCTATTTCAGTCAGTTAACTAAAGACTGGTAGACTAGTTAACTCAGCTAGGTGGAAGTTCACTCTTGTAATTGCCCGAGAGACTAGACTAGGTTGTAGTTTACTCTCGTAAGTGTTGGTGTGTGTCGAAATCACTCTAGACCACCACTATGGTGCATTGGATTCTCCTCCAGTGTGCATTGGTTGAGTTATACAGAGTATATCATGTGTAAATTATTCATTATTAATTCGGTTAATGAGAATTCTTCCATTCTTTCTCTCTTGCTTCTTCTTTCTCAATTTCTCTCTGCAAATGTGTGTGTTATTTTCTAGCTAGATCTATTTTGTGCAGGTTCAACACATTTACAATATGAAACCTTTAAGATCATATACATCATATATTTTTACCAACATGATGAAGATTATATTTATATTGTTTTATTGTTTTATCTTTGATCATTTCTATAATCCATTTTTACATATTATTAAGAGGGACATCTCTACTAGAAGGGATGTTGAAATAATACATAATTTCTTATATTCTTAAAATTAAATAATTTAAATAAAAGTTCAAATATTTAATTAAAGTGAACAATAATATCTTATGGTTCAACACTCAAAGCTTTAAACACAGTATAAAAGTAATCAAGCATATTGTCTCTGTAAATCTCTTTTTGAACATATAAAATAAATAAGATAATATGAAAAATAAAACTTACTTATTTGTACTCTTTGTAATATAAATATTCATTTAACCAAACCATTTATTCTAGTTTTCTTAATAATGATTTCTAATATAAATATTCATGGAACCAAACCATTTATTCTAGTTGTCTTAATAATAAGCCATGTAAGCCATGTCAATGTTGAGAAAATATGTATTGAGAAAATATGTAAGAAAGAAATGAAGCTCTGTAAGTGATTATAGTTAATCATTAGGAATAGGTTTATAATCAACTTAACATGTTCTGAGATTCCATGAGACACGGCATGTTTTTTTCCCAAGTTTATATGAAGAAAGGATTGAAAGGAAATATTTGACTAGTTTGTTTGGAGTTATTATATAAAATTTATAATATTATGTATATTATATGTTTTTACCATCAAAATGACATAAGTTATATTTAGTGTTTATGTTTAATTATTTTTAAAGCTTATTTTTACATAGTATTAAAAGGAATATATGTTAAAATGATAAATATTTTTTTTTTTTTTAAATTGAATAATTAAAATAAAAAATTAAATATTTGATTAGTGTGAACAACAATATTTCATAGCTTTATGATTTCTAACAATACAACACTTTTAAAAATAATATTAAAATAGTTAAAAAAAAAATTCAATTTCATTTAGAAAAACTCAATTAAATAAAATCATTTACAAAATGAGACTTAATTACTTACACTTTCTCTAATATAAATATTTCTTTAACCTAATATTAAAAAAGATTTTTCAATTATAGTTAATCATTGTTAATAAGTTTATAATTCACCTAACATGTTTAAAATGATACCCCATGAGACATGTTTAAAATGATACCCCATGAGACATGAATTTCATGGTATAAATTTTGTCTAAGAAAGAAAACTTTGACTAATTTATTTATTCCTATTAATAAAATTTTCTATACTAATTACTTTTTAATAAATAAATATTATTTTAATACATTTTATCATTTTAACCACTAAATTTCTTACTTTATTTAAGTTTAGTGATGAGTCTTGTGTGTATCCATTGACTACCTAGACAATAGAGATCTTGAGATTTAGATTGTTTTAGTGGAAAATAATAAAGATCTTGAGATTTAGATTGTTTTATTGAAAAATAAGTCATGGTGCAAGGGAACTCACCAAATATTCAAATAATTATTTCAAATGGTCAAACATATAATGAGTAGATATTCACTTGTACTTGGATTTGTGATGACAAATTTTCTATTACAACAACTTTGTACAACTTTGTGAAAGATCAATTAAATGATATTAAAGATTTTCTTTCTTAAATACAATTTAGTATTTAATATAGAATTTGAAAGGTTTTTAAAATTTTTATTTAAAATACTTTTCAAAATGAATTAAAGTTAACTATCTATAATATTTTATTTCCAAATAAAATCACCTTCCAATATAATGATAAGTTAAAAAAGCATATACTTAAGATCTTAACCTAATCCTACACTATTTTAATCTTTTTAGAATCAAAACATGTTATTAAGGATAAAACCTACGGGAACTCAATACAACTACATATAACATATGTCAATCAAGTAAAGACAAAATGCCAAAGCCTTCTTTCTACAAGACAATCACCATGCAACCGTGGATAACATGTATTTGTTTGTTCTGAATGAACTTTATAGAGCCATGTATTGATCTTAGAAAGAACCCTTTATAATATATTGAGTTAAATGTCGATTGATGAAGTGATGCTCAACTATTGATAGCATTGATAGACTTGTACTTAGAGTAAGGGATTCTTGTAATTACGCCAAATACAATCTTTCTATTCATTTGTGGGGTGTTTGATACCTCATTTAAATAAAAGGAAGATAAAAGGAAGTTATGAATTAGAGTTTAATTTTTATTAATTATAAAATTATTATAATTTATTCAACTAAAATATTAGTTTTAATTGATTATATGAGATCTAATTTTTAATTATATAAATATTAATAGTATATTTTTGTAATTTGAATAAAAATTAATATGATGAAGATAATACTCATTTAAGAAAATCTAAGAAATGTTTATTCTAATATTTATGTTAATGTTTTCTTTAAATTCAATAGTCAATGTTTTCTTTAAATTCAATAGTCAAAAATTTGCATGCTCCTTCCATGGGATCTCCGTCATTAATACCCAAAATTATCTTCTATTTATTCAAAATGTTATGGGAAAAAATTTAAAATGTCTTCCAAGAATATCAAAACCATTTTCAAGCTTCTAGAACAAAAAGAATATCAAAACCATTTTCAAGCTTCCCAAAACCATGAATAATTTTAAGGATGAAAATTTATATACAAACTCATCATTTCCTTCATCAAGGTGTCTATGAGGTTTTCTTCTCTTGGGGAGTTTCATATATAGGACAAATCAATGGATACAAAAAAACTAAACTTAAAGAACACATTATGGCACCATCAACAATCATACCACCAAATTATTTATTGTTGAGCATTCTTATTAACATCGTCAAGAACCACATTTGTTTTTACCAAACATGAAATTCTTCCTAAATCTCTACAGTATCCCAATAGACTTATTACATATATTGTGGATGAAATTCTTCCTAAATCTCTACAGTATCCCAATAGACTTATTACATATATTGTGGAGATTGAAAATAATCCCTCGCAATATCATATCAATCAAGATTTGATCACAAACTAAGAAAATATTTATAAGATATTATCCATCATTTCGTGAACCTTAATTAAGAAGCCTTCTATTTTTTTGTTACTCTATTTCCCTCCCCTTTGTGTTTTTCGCCATTATTGTCTCTTTCCTTAACCTATGTTTTCATCCCTTTGCATTTTTTTATCTTCATACTTTTCTTCCTTTTTTCAATTTCTACATTTTTTTTTTCTTCTTAAAACTCTTTTCCTTCTTATTTTCTTTGATTATTCTTTTCAATTTCTACATTTTTTCTGTTCTCCTTGAGACTTTTTTTCTTCTTATTTTCTTTGATTATTTTGATAGATATCCTCTTTCTTAGTAATTAATGTCTCATGGTCTTTTTCTTGTTCATCTTTTCTTTATATTTCTAATTATCCTTTTCCCCTTTTCTTCTCCTCCTACAACTTTCCCTTTGGTTCCTTTCTTTTTTTCTCCTTTTTTCTTTTTCTTTTTCTCATTTATTGTTGTTTCATTTCTTAATTTAAAACTTTTATCTTTTTCTAATGACCATATCATTTCATTTACTCTATTTTTACATTTTAAAAACTTTTTTTTTTCATTCTATGATGGTTACTTTTTATTATTTTCTTCTCTACTTCTTTATTTTTTTATCTAATTTCTTCTGAATTTTTTTATATTTTTTTTTCTTTATTGTAAAATTATTATTATTATTCATTTTTTTAATAATGAGTGAAAAGTTCACTTAAAAGCATCATTGAAAATAAATTATTTATTAATAAACTAAAAATCAACAATATTCATAGAAGTTGAAATCCTTAATAGACTTAACACCTTTACACAACAATTTTATAGAAAACAACCAAGAACTTTTAGCTAAGGGAATACCTTGAAAATGATGATAAACTAGCAGCAAAAAGAGTGACCACTATGAATCTCTCCCATTTTTAATAGAGAAAAGGCTTGAGGAGGAGGGTTTGCAAGTTAAATCTTTTCCATCCTCTTTTCTTATTAGTTGATACTCTATAAATTAGGGTTATTATAATGTCATATTTAGCCTACCACATGGCATGGAAATTAGATTTAGAGTGCATGATTCTTTTTTTGTATTTCTTTGCTTCATCTCTTCTCTTTCACATTGAATTTTTTGAAAAATAAATGATAAGTTTGTAATTCATTGTAGTTTAGATTCTATCAATTTGTTTTATTGAAAATCAATAAATTTTTAATAAATAAAATATTGTTTTTAACATTTTAGTTATGTAGTTATGATATTACAAAATTTGTACACTTGAAAAAAAAAGTACTCACTTTATTGGTAAAAAAGTCATAATATTTGAAAAATACATTATTTTTAAAATTTATCATGATTCATTAATTTTTCAAAAATAAAAATTCATTCTAGTCATTATTGTAAAATTATGATATAGTCATAATGAACATGAAAAAGTAATTTTGATATAGTCATAGTGCACATGAAAAAATAATTTTGATATAGTCATACTGCACATGAAAAAGTGAAAAATTGGAAAACTTATATTTGTTAAAAACAAACATGGTGAAGAAGGTAAAGTTGATCCCCTATAATTTAGGGGCTATTAGAGTGTCATATTTAGCCTACCCCATGGAATGGAAATTAGATTTAGGGTGCATGACTCTTTTTCTGTATTTCTTTGCTTATGTTTCCTTTTATATTAATTTTTTTGAAAAAATAAATGATAGATTTGAAATTATCAAATTTTTTTCTTGAAAATCAATAATTTTTTAATAAATAATTTTTTTTTAAGCATTTTAGTTATGATAGTACAAAATGTGTACATTTAATAAAACAAAAAACATATATTTTTGGTAAAAAAGTCATAAATTTTGAAAAGCAAATTTTAATATAGTTATAGTGCACATGAAAAAGTGGGAAAAAATATATAATCACTTAATGTGTTGCATCACTTACGTGTGTCACTTATTATGTGTGGATTATTGTGTCTCTTAAGTGCACTACTTAATTATGTGCATTAATTAGTGTGCCACTTATGGGTTACTAGTTATGTTGCATCGCTAAAGTGCATTGATTACATATATCTCTAGTTATAGTGCATTGCTTATGTGCATTTATTATATGTGTTTCTTGTGTGCATTGTTTATGTGTGTCACTTAAGAATGTCTCCCATGTGTCATTAGTTATAGTGCATTGTTTATGTGTTCCGCTTAATATGGTGCATCATCTCTTATTTACATTTTTTGAGTGCATCAACACTTAAGTGCATCACTTATGATCCGTCAATTAAGTGCATCACTTATGGTGCATTACTTATGTATGTCACTTAGGTGCATCTCTTAAGTGTGTCACTCATGGTGCATCAGTGGGTCTCTTAGGTATGTTGATTATGGTGCATTACTTTTGTGTGTTGCTTAAGTGCATTTGATATGTGGGTTACTTAAGTGTGTCACTTAGGTTAATCACTTATTTGTGTTTGATCTTTTTTAAAATCATAGGGACAGTGATATCATACTTTCCACGTTGTATAAATCATAAAGAGGTTTTCAACAAGTCATTGTGTGCATTAATAAGAGTTCAAAATGAACATTTATGGCCCCAGGAAGTTAATGTGTCACTTTAAGTTAATATGTCATTTAAACTATTTAATTTACTTTATAATTTAAAAATAGCAGTTACTTTATAACTTACCAATTGTACTAGTTTATGGTAATTGGAATTTGACTAGGTTAGTAAGTGATGGGTCACAAGTTCAAATACCAAATTGGAAATAGGACAGACAATGCCAAAAACATTTGGGAAGTATGACACTCGCTAGGATATTAAGGGACACAAACTGTGATGGAAGGACTAGTTGGGATGTATAAAGGGGCACAAGTTGGGAATTTATTATTAGTTGACAAAATTTCCTACGTAAGTTGTACAAGGATTCAATATTGGATGAAAAGATGCAATATTGGGACATATAAAGGGGCACAAGTTGGGACTTTATGGTTAGTTGAGAAAATTTTGTGCCCAAGTTTCACAAGGATGCAAATTGTGATGTGCAATATTGGATGAAAAGATGCAAAGTTAGATCCTAGTATGGACACAAGAATGCAATTTGAGATGCCAATGTGGTTGCAAGGATCTAATTAGGGATCCAATATGGATGAAAGGGACTCAATAGAGACACAATGTGATGTAAAGTGGGATGAAAATGTGAAATGCAATAAGACAAGGGTCACCAAAATAGACACAGATACTACACATAAGAACACAATTAATACACAAAACAAGATGAACCCAAATGCACTCGTCTTTGTAACTTAAAGACTCATGAAAGAAATTCATTGCAATGGGATGGAAAAAGGGATGCCACAACCCTGTTTTATAATTATGGCAAGGGGAAATATAATTATGTAGGAGATGTTTACATGCCTCTTCCTGTTCCAAGGAATGAATGATCCACTTGGTAGACAAAGTCAAACCTTACTTTTGAATATTAATTATCTCATGATCCCCCTTGATCCTTTGGGGTACAACAAGCATTTCACTCAACTCTGTGAAAACCTCATTTATCTTTCCAAATAGATTTAGATACAAGCGCACATGAGTTTCTTAATATTGGCATATATTGTTGCTATGGACCCTTACATGATGAAATATAAATCATTGTGTGGTTGCATATATTTGATGCAAATACAGTAACAAGTAGCTAAAGAAAGGGTCGTGATACTTTCCACTTGTTGTGTCTTGAGTGAATTGGTAACACACCTATCTCAGCTAACAAGGTCTCCCCAATATTTGGTGCTAATAACCTCTCAATATACTTACAACAAGCTAGACCTCATGAAATCCCAAATGGCTTTGTAAAATTCATAAGGGAATCCATCAAGTTTGTATGCTTTATCATTAGCCATCTCATCAAGGGGTGAATGAAGTTCATCTAGAGTTAGTGGTTGATCACATCTTGTAGCTTGTAACACATACAACTTACAATGAATAACATCATTGTAGTATTGCATGCCCACCCTCCATTTCTTTTTCATATCTAGAATTATTTTGAAAAACCATTTAATACTGCTCAATGAACTTTTGCTTAATATTAGAGTTTTAGGATATCTAATACCATAAACCTCATACATAAATGCACTTAGAATCATCCTTAGCGGTTATAGCCTAAAATAAAGCTTTGGTGGGTCTATCCCTCATTCTTGTCGAGTGAAGTTGGGTTCAAATACAAGCCCCCTTAGAATTTCTATAAGCCCTTTGTCTAAATTTCAAACTAATTTTTTCAAGTTATAACACATAGCTTTATGCTTACTTTTGCTTCCCTTAGCTACCATTCTCCCCCAAACCCTTAGAAAACAATTGGTTCTATTTATAATTATATTATTCATTAATTCCTATACTAGTTACAAGATAAACAAGAGACACATAAACTTATAAGGAAGACATTCCATACTAGTCATAAGCTAAGTAAAAAGAATTCAACTTATGTAACTTGGAGATTAAACCACCTTAGTATGATACCCCACAAAAATAACCCAAAGACATGACCTCATCAATTTCTTGATTATTTTATAGAATATATATATATATATATATATATATATATATATATATATATATATATATATATTTTTCTAAAATAAATTTATACCTAAAAAAATTTTCCATCTAAATTGTAAATTTCCCTTATACTACATATTTTCCTAAAAAAATTTTCCATCTAAATTGTAAATTTCCCTTATACTACATATTTTTATAAAATATATTTTACATTTAAATTGTAAATTTAAATAAAATTTAAATTATAGAGAACATAGCTTCTTTTATGCAGTCATCTTAATTAATTTTTATATTATAAACTTAAATACATTTATTCCAACTTTTTTCTCATTTCATTTGGTAAAAAGTTTAAATCTATTTTTAACTTTTTCAATACAATGTTTTAAAAATACTATTATTTTTTTCCTTCAAACTATTATAAATATCACTTCCATATACAATTTTCTATACCCACCCTCTCACTAAATTGACTAAATAAACATTCCATAAGCTTTTGCAGCTTTTGCATTGGAATGTTTTAAAAATCATTATTTTCTTCTTTAAACTCTCATGGTTTTGCATTATTTTCTTCTTCAAACTTTCATGATGGTTTTGCATTATTTTCTTCTTTAAACTCTCATAGTGATTTTGCATTGGATCGTTTTAAAAATAACATTATTTTCCTCTTCAAACTCTTATTCTCTCAGGGTGGTTTTGCATGGGAATGTTTTAAAAATAACATTATTTTCCTCTTCAAACTCTTATTGATATCACCTCTATATACACTTTTCCACACCCACCCTCTCACTGTATTGACTAAATAAACATTCCACGAGGAGGCCCATGAAAAGTTCAATGATTTGACATGGATTAAACCTAAATATTTGTTCTATACACATCAAATCACAAAGACAAAATGCCAACGGGAGAGGAATCCTAGAATGCTCTCAAAGTTGAGGAGTATATGTACGAAATTTCAATTTGTATTATATCGAGGGGAATTAGGGATGGATTCTAGCACAACCGCATTGTTTGTACACGCCGTTTCTCATACGTAGGGTTTAAACTGGAGCTGGTTGTACATGACGTCTTCTCATAAGTAGGGTTTAGGGTTCAACCCAGAACCGGTACAGGTTCGGTGGTGTAAAAGGATTGCGAGTTCAGATGACTTGACTGGGATTTTCGAGAACACACTGTAGTGCAGCTAAGTCAATGCTTTTTCCAATTTTTTATTAATATTGGTAAGTACCCACTTGTCTCGAAGCTCCAACGACCATTCACGTGTATCGAAATTAAAAGTAATTGGAAGAATATTAAGATACTGTTTAATTTTGTCCGTTTTCTGGAAATTTCCCTGTAGATGATTGAAGGGTTATGAAAATATATTTGATTTTTTTGGATGGTTTGGTGGTCATTTTGCTTTTATGCGAAATTTGAATTGAAAGAGATGTTTTTAAATTGAAAATGGGGTCGATGAAGAAAAAACCAAATCGTCGTAAGGTTTTACTTTCAATAGAATTGGTGAGGCATAGACTTGTGTTGCTGCTATTTCTCTGGGTTTTATTACGCTGTCGAACAAATCGTAAGGAAGAAAACAAAGTGGGAAATTGTAACATTCTAGCATGCAGCCTACATTCATTCTACCTCGATAATATTAGCTTTTTGTCGTGATTATTTAATGTTTTAAGTGGACTATCATTCCCCATATGCTTTGCTGGCATTCTAGATCTCATACTTTCAACCGCTCTGGTCAAATTTCAACATTAATTAAAACCAGTTTTTTAAGCTTCAGTTTTAAAATACGTTTTCGCCGAAAGATCGCCATAATTTGCGATTTGAAAATTAGGTTATAGTTATATCCACCCAGCACATAGGACAAAGACGGGTACAGCCTAATTTCTGGCGACGGTTTTCATTCCCAGCATTTGGTTTTTCAGTACCGAAGGCTACGTATAAATTCTTATCAACTCTTCCAGATTAAGATAACTGGCCCTCAAAATACCCTTTTTCTTATGAGAATTTTATCAGGCATTTGGCAAAGAAATCAACCTGGTCCTAGTTTCAATTATATTAGTAAGATTCCAGATTCGAGCGTATTGGTTTGGTTTGGCTACAGTACGAAATTTTAGCGAATTTTTTGTACAATAGGGATACATGTCTTTTATATCAGTTGACCTAGCAGTTCAAAAAAATTCAAAATTAAAAAAATACTAAAAATATTTATAAATATAAACTTATTTAAAGGTTTTATGAAATGTTTTTTTTACTATATATTTTTAGAGGACATTTATTGAAAATTAAGCCAGAAATTGTTAGATCCATAAATTTGAGTGATTATTTTTGTATAATCAAAATGTCCTTATAATTTTTCAGCATGCTGAATCTAATTCTAATGAAAAAAACATTAGGTAAAACAATTAAACAAAACCTATATAAACAACATTAAGAATGATTTTTTAGTGTATTGTTCATTACTAAAAGTAAAATTCTTCTAAAGTAGTTTTATTTCTATATCAAAACTATATTAAACTTTTTAATTACTTATTTTTCTGTATCAAATGTATTCCCATTAAAGACATGTTACAATAGGGATACATGTCTTTTATATCAATTGACCTAGAAGTTCAAAAAAATTTAGAACTTAAAAAATACTAAAAATATCTATAAATATAAAATTATAAACTTGATAGTCTAAACGTTCTATGAAATGATTTTTCAAAAAAAATTAAAACTTAAAAAATACTAAAAATATCTATAAATATAAACTTATAATCCTAGTAGTCTAAACTTTCTATGAAATGATTTTTTTTGGACTATATTTTTTGTGGACATTTATTAGAAATTCAGCCAAAAATAGTTAGATCTGTACTTTTGAGTGATTATTTCTATATAATCAAAATGCCCTGTAGTTTTTCAGCATGCTGAATCTAATTCCAATGAAAAAAACATTATGTAGAACAATTAAACAAAACCTATATAAACAACATTAAGAATAATTTTTTTAGTGTATTGTTCATTACTAAAAGTAAAATTCTTCTAAAGTAGTTTTATTTCTATATCAAAAATGTATCAAGCTTTTTAATTACTTATTTTCCTGTATCAAATGTATTCCCATTAAAGACATGTTACAATAGAGATACATGTGTTTTATATCAGTTGACCTAAAAGTTCAAAAAAATTTAAAACTTAAAAAATATTAAAAATATCTATAAGTTTTTTAAGAAATTCTGTTATAAATTGTTAGATCCTTAGATTTGAGTGATTATTTCTATATAATCAAAATGTCTATAGTTTTTCAACATAATGAATCCAATTCCAATGAAAAAAATTATTTTATAAAACAATTAAACAAAACCTATATAAACAATATTAAGAATTATATTTAAATTATTGTTCATACTAAAAATAAAATTCTTCTCAAATTGTTTTATTTCTATATCAAAACTATATTAAACTTTTTAATTACTTTTTCCTTTATCAAATCAAATTAAGAATTATTTTTAAATTATTGTTCATTACTAAAAATAAAATTCTTCTCAAATAGTTTTATTTCTATATCACAACTATATTAAACTTTTTAATTATTTTTTCCTTTATCAAATCAAATGTATTCCCATTAAAGTTTTACTATTGTTAAGTTTTTCTCATCACGAAATCCTATTTGGATATTTTCTCATAATGAGACTTTGTTCGGAGTCTCTTTTATTTTATTTTTTTGACAATTCTGAATCTTTCTAGAAACTCAAATTTCCATAAAATTCAATAAATAAATGAAAGCTTTGTTTCTGGCATCAAAATTTCACCCATTTTGTTTCTGGATCCGTTTTGAATACTACATTACAAATCTCTTGTAAATTCTTTATCTGTACTATCATATTTTGGAGGAGTGTGCGCAATTATGATCTTACACCTCATAATTTGGTGTTCATAATAATAGTTTAATAGATTATTCCACAGTTCTATCTACAGTTGACTTAGATTCCAAAACCTAAACAATTATCATGACTCCCTGGGCAGAAAGAGGGTGGATTGAATTTATTGTACCGTTATTTTAGGCGCCTGACATGGCTGGTCTATGTGATATTTAGTCAAAGTTTGTCGGTTGGGAGTTTCGTTCAATTGCCCTACGTTCGATTCCCAAGCGTTTCGGTGATTGCACCTTTTTCGTCTATTTGGAAATCCCTACAACGTCCAGGAGTCTTGTACCTGCTCAGCCGGAAATTGGGTGATTTTGCATTTTTCAAAATAAACATTTTGTCAAAAGAAATTTAGTCAAAGTTTAGCTGCCATGGAGGCAGAATTTAGCAGCAGTGGTCTTGATTGACTGGGAAATAATGATGAAATTAGTAGAAATTTGGTTATACTACGTTACGTTTCTCTTGTTTTCTCGGGAAACAAGCGTTTGAATTCCATTTGTTCAAGTTTCAAAGCAATCATCCACTGATCTCGAAATACTCAGTTAATACAGTCCAAATTCTCTGGTTTACTATAAGTTTTAATGAGACAAGGCCGTGCAATATAGAGTCGTAGGAGAGAGGACTTTTGTTGCTTAGACTTTCACGTCTCGTCTCTCCTGTGAGACAGATCTACACCTTAAAATAGACGGCGTCTTTTATCATGCTCTTTCATGATCTGGTTAATGCAATTTCTTCTCAAAATGCTTTAGGATTTTCTTATTTTGATGGGTTTTATGGAGCATGAAGATTTTAGAAAAATAGGATTGAAGGGTCTTATGCAAACACTGGAATCTTTGTAGAGAGTATTTTAATTTGACAGAGAACAGATGGGAAGCTGTGAAAGAAATGGCCGAGTACGACAGTACATACGCTCTAAGGTTCCTCGCCTTCGTTGGACTCCTCATCTCCATCAATGTTTTGTCAATGCAGTGGAACGCCTTGGAGGACGAGATAGTAAGTCTGTTTTATCTGTGTTCAGATATGGTCTTCTTAATACCCAATCTGGCTGCCCTTAATAGATTTGGGGTAAAATAGAATTTATCCCTTTTCATCTATAGATAACATTTGGTGTGTTAATAGAATAAAAAGTTATCGGATGCGAGATTTGGGTGTGTTGTTAGAATAAATGTTTACCCCATGAGATTTTGGTAAAGATGGAGTTATTTTATATATATACATAGAAACATTTTTACATTGGTAAATCGTTCATGTTTTGCAGAGGCAACTCCAAAGCTTGTTCTTCAGCTGATGAATGTCAAGGGACTTACGATTTCCCATGTCAAAAGCCATCTGCAGGTTGCTTTTTATTTCAAGCTGAAGAGCTATTTTTCTTTTATACAAGTTAGAACTCGCAGATTAATTGGGTTTTCTCTAATGCCTTCCAGATGTATCGGACTGCTAGGAACAACGAAGGAGGCAGCTCTGGTAATTAATTCATGGTTCTTTCTTATAGCGTTTCATCGAATTCTCTTTTCGTCGTCCTTTGTCAATACTGAAACAGTTTTTGAACATATATATATGAGCAGAATCCGAGCCAAAAAGTCTTCCGCTTACCCAGATTCAAAACTTCCAAAAGGATTCTATCGCAGATAGCCAGAAGCAAAGTCTCACAGATAACGATCATGGTGAAGATAATCTAGATTCCGAATTCTCAAAAACATCTACGTGCTCCTTTACAACTGGTCATAATCGTCCTCTCAAAAGGTAAGCATCAAGGAAAACTTTAATGTAATTTCTAGTGAATCGTCCATTGCTGGTTTTGGACGGCCATCCTTAAAAATCATGTTCTGTTTGGAAATGGCGGAACCATGTATTGGCAAGTTGAAACTAAAATTTGTTTTTTTTACTATCAGGATTTCACTTATTTTTGGTAGCAATATGGTAAATAATGTTATCTGTGATATGTATTAGACACTTTCTATTTAAAATCTTGATTTGATAGGAAGAGTAGTAGAACCACACACGTCTGCAAGGTTTTAAGTATACAACCTGTGTCACTTCAAGGTTTTATCAAACAATCAGCCTGATTCTAGGCATATATGTTACCATTGTTAAACATTGTATTGTTTTTTAATAAACACTACTGCAGTAGGTGGAACATAAACATTATATTGTTTTTTAATAAACACTACTGCAGTAGGTGGAACACTTCATAGAAAAGTTGGGAACAGTTAACAAATGCTACTTGGAAATGGGTGTAATCATACGCAGACAAATTGAAAGGACAGGGTTCTAACCTATCTGTGCATTTAATACAGCATTGCTTCCAATAACATACACTGCATTATGTACATCAGTGTGTATGTCGCACATCCACTCACAGACATATTAACATATATACCCAATGTGCATCTATGTTAACATACACTGCATTATGTACATCAGTGTGTATGTTGCACATCGAATCATACATATTAGCATTTATACCCAATGTGCATCTCAGTTGGATGCATAAGACTTGCCTATTATCCTTTCCTTGATGTTTGCCATATCATAGCTCTTAATAATAATGTAGAGATGACTTAGCCTTAACTCCCAAGGAATTAGGGTTTGAAATAAATATCATCATTTTAGTTGTTTAGACTTTGTGGTTGTTTAGACTTTGTGGGTTTGATACAAATATTATTATTCTAGTTGTTTAGACTTTAAGTAATTAGGGTTTGATATAAATCCTTTGGTATTGCTTAGACTTGGGTATAGTGCTTAGACTTTAAGTCATTAGGATTTGATACAAATATCATCTTAGACTTTGGCATTGCTTAGATTTTGGCATAGGGTTAGATAAAATATCATCATTTTAATTGTTTAGATATTGACATAGGGTTTAATAAAATATTATTATTTTAGTTGTTCAGATTTAGACTTAGGTTTAGGTTTAGATTTAGATTTAATTTGTAGTTGCTTTTATCATTCTTCAAGTTTTGTTTTTTTAAAATATTTGCATTAAAAAAAATTTGATTTTTTCGACTCTTAATAACTTTAAAGTTAAAATAAATCTAAACTGATTTTAGTCATAATGTCAAATAGTTGTTTAGACTTTGTGGGTTTGATACAAATATCATCATTCTAGTTGCTTAGACTTTAAGGAATTAGGGTTGAATACAAGTATCATCATTCTAGTTGCTTAAACTTTAAGGAATTAGGGTTGGATACAAATATCATCTTAGACTTTAGCATTGCTTAGACTTTGGCATAGGGTTTGATAAAATATCATCATTTTAGTTGTTTAGATATTGGCATAGGGTTTGATAAAATATCATTATTTTAATTGTTTAGACTTAGACTTTGGTTTAAGTTTAGATGTAATTTGTAGTTGCTTTCATCATTTTTCAAGTTTTGTTATTTAAAAATGTTTGCATTAAAAAAGATTTGATTTTTTAGACTCTTTATAACTTTAAAGTTAAAATAAATTTAAATTGATTTTAGTCATAATATCAAAACTTTAGATGAAATTATTATTATGTATGTGTTTTAGATAAATTTAATTTTTTTAATTTATTAAATATCATATATAATCTAGAGTTATTAAGAAAACCACTTCATAAATTACACAAAAATTAAAGTAAACAGTAAAAACATAATTCATAAATTACACAAAAATTAAGGTAAATAATAAAAACATAATAAATTATGTAGTGACCAATCTGGAACTTTCTTCTTCTTTTACCCATATTTAATAGCTTTTCCATTTACCCACACCTCTAACTTTTTAATCTTCATATTATATGAAATATGATTTTTTAAACTATTAAACATTTACTCTGATACCATCTCTTACTTTGCACTATTAATGGTTTATTTCTGCATTCTTTTATGAATGATTTATTTCTGCATCGTAATTCTAATTTTATTTCATTATATTTCATGTTTTTAACTTTAATATGGCCCTATATTTTATATACTTCAATATAATACTAGTTTTAATACATTTATTTGACTGTGAAATATAATTTAGTATATTGTTTTTGTCATTTACATTTATGTAGGTTAAGTAGCAACATCTCCTTTGTTACTAGTAACATCTCTGCCATACTTAGTTATAAAGTTGTAAAATTCATCTCCATTGATTTGAAGAAATAGTTTATCAAATTAAACTTTGGTAAAAGTGTCATGCAACACGGGGTGCATGGATAGATTTGTGCAATTAGATTAGCTTTGTAATTTGGTTAGTCACACGAATGAATGACTTCAAAATCACAGGCTTTGGACGGGAGAAACGGACTCTTTTAGCATGGCAAGTGAAAGAAGTATTCAAGGTCATGCCGATTCAATTGAACGATATCCAGATTCAAGACATGCTGGGACTCATGGTAACTGGGCTCCATTACGCGAAAACCTTACGGATGGTTTAGTTTTACTTCGGGATCAATACTCTACCTCCGTAACATCCAGAGACAATCATAGCACGACCGACCAAGAAATTAATGGATGGCGTGAGAAACAAAGTTCTTTTCAATTCTCAGGTCAGGTCAGGGAAGAAGATTCGGCAACGTATACTCTTAACAAAGAAAAGTCAAACTGCAGATCACAGACAAGTTTGAAGGTCAGTGAAATAATCTTAATTCGAATAGAATTAGTTCATTTAATTCGATCACTGAAATGCAATTTTTATATTTACTGTTCAGTCAATGAAACTTTCTAATTTATTATAATCTATAATTATCCATTAAGTAAAGCCATGGATTGTGTCACAGGGTAATGAGGTTGAACATCTGGTTCGCTTATTGTTATTAAGGCATGAACAAAGTCAAGCAATGGATAAGATCCTGGAGCCATTGACGGCCCCCTCTGAACTACAATTGATAGAAAGATTATGCCCAGGAAATGGGAAATCTGAAAATGAAAAACCAGGTTATGAGACGGTTGACAGTACTAATCTATCACTTGGCATTAATACTGCATATAATGAACTGAAGACATCATGTCCAGGAGAGAAAGGTCTACTCTCATCGAAGTATAATAGCTTTCAAGATCATAGCGATATCAAGTTGGATTTAACGATATGAAATGGAGCACTTTGTAGTTCAAAGACCAGAAGGAATATGATGGTACAGGATAACCAAGTTTTGATAAATGCTTGTCTCTGAATTTGCATTCTTCAAAAGCTTAATGCCTCATACATTTCTTTGGTGCATAGTTTGGGGTTTTACTAATAATAAATCGGTTTTATAGTGTTGGCTAGTTTAATGCTGAGAGACCAACAGACCATAATATATCATCCATCCAACTTTAAATCACAGAGCACAGAAATTTATTCACAACACAACGTACAAATATGCATTCACAACACAACACAAATATTCCTTCACAAGGATGGATTGGAGGGAAATACTGTTCATTCAGTTATTGTTCGATTGGCTAAGAAAACTATTAATTAAGATCCATTTTATTTTTTGAAATCCATTTTTTTTTTAATGAAAATTTTGAAAAAAGGTTTACAGATTTGATGTTTTCCTTTGTTTGATTACTTGATTGCTTAATAGATTTAGAGAAAATTATATATATATATATATATATATATATATATATATATATAACTTACTTAAATCTATTAAGTAATCAAACATTGGAAGGTATAGTATATTATTGGAAAAAAATCATAAATTTCATTCAAATTGAAAAGAAAATGCATTCTATATATGCTTTCAGCATTCCAATACCATTCCTCAGTTTGATCTTCCTCATACTGATCTTAATATAAAGAACCAAAAAAGACCAATACTGGTCTCTTATCTAGAGTCTAGACTCTGCCTGTTCTTAGTTCATACATATTCTTAAACAGAAACAGTCCATCTCAGCAGAACTGAAATGACATAAAAAAAAATTAAATAAACTGTTCAACATGTCTCTTCAGAGTTTTCCAGCAATAACAACAAAATATCTATACCAAATTATCACTAGCTGACTCGTGTCAAGACATTATGAAAGGTCTGCCAAAGTCAGCCAAAAGCCTTGAGTGAATAAAACAGAAATGGAAATCAGATTTAGATAAAACTAATCAGTCCAGGACTAATAATGAGCATTCACGCATTCAGAAACAGACCATCTCAGCAGAACTGAAATGATATCAAAGAATTAAATAAACTGTTCAACAAGTCCTTCAGAGTTTTCCAGCATTGACAACAAAATATCTATACCAAATTGTCACTAGCTGACTCGTGTCAAGACATTATGAAAGGTCTGCCAAAGTCAGCCAAAAGCGTTGAGTGAATAAAACAGAAATGGAAATCAGATTTAGATCAAACTAATCAGTCCAGGACTAATAATGAGCATTCACGCATTCAGAAACAGTCCATCTCAGCAGAACTGAAATGATATCAAAGAATTAAATAAACTGTTCAACAAGTCCTTCAGAGTTTTCCAGCAATAACAACAAAATATCTATACCAAATTGTCACTAGCTGACTCGTGTCAAGACATTATGAAAGGTCTGCCAAAGTCAGCCAAAAGCCTTGAGTGAATAAAACACAAATGGAAATCGGATTTAGATCAAACTAATCAGTCCAGGACTAATAATGAGCATTCACGCATTCAGAAACAGTCCATCTCAGCAGAACTAAAATGATATCAAAGAATTAAATAAACTGTTCAACAAGTCCTTCAGAGTTTTCCAGCAATAACAACAAAATATCTATACCAAATTGCCACTAACTGATTCGTGTCAAGATCTTATGAAAGGTCTGCCAAAGTCAGCAATAAGCCATGAGTGAATAAAACAGAAATTGAAATAAATTTAGATAAAGCTGATCAATCCAGGACTAATAATGAGTATTCACGCATTTGCCTGTCCTTAGTTTCCATCATTGACCAGACTCCATGTTCAAGCTGTAATCAATCTTTGAAGAGAGCATTAGCTTTAATGTTGAGCTCTCTCCGTAGACAAGAGAAAATGAAATGGAATTAGAACCTGATTGCCTACTCTTTAGTAACTAAAAGATAGGGCTAAAAACAAATTTTGCATCTTGTAATGTCCCCTTCATTCAGTTTATAACTATCATACAGTTACCAAAACTTGTATATTTCAGATTTTTTTCATAGTAGATAAATTTAATAGCAATTTCAAAGCAAGATTTTTCTTGAAATTATATAAACGAGCATCATTTAGAAAGATGACCACCTTCCCTAGGTGGGATGTTGCCTTGACAAGCCCCATTGAAATAACCACAATACTTAAATTTATTTATAGGTTTATGAGAAATCTGTTTTCGAGGAGAAATCTTTGGGATGAACTTATAACTAACAAATATTGGAATGTGCCTAAGATATCGAACTGCCACTGCAAATCTTACTTGGTTCAAGGTGGGCAGTGTCACAGATTTTACCTCCCAATATGGAAAAAACACAGCCACATAAGAGTAGGAGAAAAATCAGCAGTATATGTTTATTCCTCCTAGAAATGAAAATGCCAAGACCTGTTCCTATCAAATGTGCTATGTTACCAGTGCATTATCCTTTAACAGTAATGTCCCCAATGTTTTCTCTAATTGCAAACGCTTTGTAAATAGGAGTAAGAGTTTTTGTTGAGGATACTGCAGCAACATTCTTCATCACATTTGCCACACATGCAAGTGGTAGAAAAAGAGATGGAACTATTGCAATCACAAGTTCCACTAAAGCACCCACCTCGATTAGAATATGTCTTGTTTTAGGTCACAATCAAACTTTTTCCTCTTTCTTGCAAATAGTAACTTTCCAATCCTTTCCTGGTCCATCCTTTATCACCTAATTAATGGCTAGAGAATTAGTTCCCCTCCTTGAGAATCCCAATGCATGAAGCAAGGACTATGTTGTAAAAATGCCAATGGTACCTCCAAACAAATGGTATTAGCATGAAATTTATGGAGGGCCAAGATTGGCTCTAACTGGGGATGCTATCCTCCCTTTGAGGTAGCAAAGAATAGTAGACCAGGTGCCTGATCCATTGGGTTGTTCCCAACCTCCAACTTGCATCTTGTAAACGACGACCCTTCAAACTGTGACCTCCTGTCCCATCCCTTTTCCAAACCTTCAATGCACAACTGCAAACTGGAAATTGTACTGAAAACTCGCTGCAAACTGAAACTGTTAAAACCAAATTGAAACATGCTAAAAACATAATTAAACTATTGAAAATGATGTTTCACCATCAAGCTTATTTGCACACCTCTATCTACTCTAAAACTGTTGAAATGAATACTCAATCAAGTGATGCTAAAATGCCAATGCAACGAATCAAACAATTGGCTTCCCGATTTTCCTCTGCTCACACTTTTCTTAAGAAAACAGACAAATGTAAAACATGGCAACTAAAAACAAAAAATGAATCCAAAACCTGGGCTTATGAATGAAAAAAATTCCACCTTCATTGATAACTGCAATAGGATGGCCATAGGATCTTGAAAATCATGAAAAATCATTTATTCTTGATGAACAAAAACAAAAAGACAAGCCTCATTCATAAGTGTTGGTTGTTCTTGTCCTATTCTTCAGTTATGAGAACATTGTCAAATTAAATGCCAACAATAGGTTTGTCTACTCTTTCATGCATATCAACAAAAACATTCATACATCCTTGAACTTCTTCAGATATGACAACCATATTATGTGCATCAAGGCTATCCTCTTATTCATCAAATAATTCTGATCTGGTTTTATTAATCTTCAGAAACTTTGTTTGAGGACTGCCATTTTGACTTTCAAATGAATGAAGGGAAATAAGTTATTGCACATAATCTTCTTGCAAATGTGAAAAGATACCAACATGAACTATTTCACGGTCTACAATTCCCATGGATGCATTTTCAAAACCATGATTTTTAAAGGAGACAAATAAAACAACTGCCTCTTCATTGTCTTCCTGTATTTCTAATTGAAAAGTGACATACATTCTTTTGTTTCTTTCCTGAAACTCCGTCATTTGTTGGTTTACTGCTTGAAGTATCCATAGATGCAATTTCAGAATCCTCATCTCTGTCTAAGCCACTTAAAATTTGAACAACCACATCATTCTGAGGGGAAGAAAGATAAATTTGAATCACTTTATCCTACTAGAAATCTCGTTGAATAACTTCATAAAGTTTAGGAGAAGGAAAATGGCTTTCAACAACAAGTTCTTGATCAGCTTCATCTTTAGCCAAAGGAGGAGATACTATTTGTTGTTGGGATAAATATTCATAAAGGGCTTTTATGATTTCATCATTCATACACTCTTCATCACCGAAAACATTTTCAAGGTATTTAATGAAATGTTCATAAAATTTACAACAAACTCCAAACATTAAGAATGAAGGATTAGATTCTCCATAATACTCAAATGTTGTGTGAAAATATTTAAGAGAGTATAGGCTACTTGGTTTTAACCCTTCGTACAATGATCTTTCTTTCCCTTCTAGGGTAGCCATAAAAATTTTCATCATACAATCCTCATGAAACTTAATCTCAAGCTTGTTGATTAATTAGGTTGGTTGTCATTAATGTCAACCCTTGCAGAAAGTCCGAAAGAGAATTCCGATAACACAAAGGTTTGGGTAATGGACCCAAGTTTGATTGATGGATAATGGTATGAGTGTTGAAATATTTGCAGGTAATACTATTCTAGATGGATAGTACATATGTCATTTTCGTTGGTATGCGGAATGCCACATAACTCCTAACAGTTAGAGAGTTATGGTCATGTGAAGTTGAAGAACCCTCATGAGTCATCTAGAAGCCCCAAAAGGTCAAAGTAGTCAAAGTGGTTGCAAAGAAGAAATTATTTAAATAATGAAGAGAAGTGATGAGTGTACTATAAGTCAAAGTGGATACAAAAGAAATTATTTGAATAATAAAGTTAATGGAGAAATTACTAAGTGGACAAGTGGTTAGAAGTGGGTTAGCCCTAAAATAAGGAAAGTGGGTTAAGATGGTTAGAAGGTAATTTAAATAATAAAGTGAAGTGATGAGTGTACTATAAGTCAAAATGGNGTTAAGATGGTTAGAAGGTAATTTAAATAATAAAGTGAAGTGATGAGTGTACTATAAGTCAAAATGGATACAAAAGAAATTATTTAAATAATAAATTTAATGGAGAAATTACTAAGTGGACAAGTGGCTAGAAGTGGGTTAGCTTTAAAATAATGAAAGTGGGTTAAGATGGTTAGAAGGTAACTGATCCGGATTTTATGAGAAGAACCAAATGAATACAGATTATTAACATGTGCTTAACACAAAATAATAGAGATACAATAAAACTGGTTTTCTATTCAATAACAAAATAAGTTGACACTGTAAAATGCAGCGAAAACAAGCTTGCTGGAATGGTGGTGGCTTATCTATGAGAAGAGATGTGACAACAATGCACATTCACAAGAGTAAGGTTACAATGAGGCTTTGAAAGCCTTTTTACAATAAGCAAGAATGCCAAAAACCGTAGACATCCAAAAACCTAACCCTAGGAGATGAAGCGCCAAAAGTCATGTGGGTCCCGTTTGGGTAAGTTAGTACATCAATTTCTCAGGGTTGTAACTTTTGCATACCGATCTCTGTTTTAGGCGTGTGATAGCTCGTTGGAAAGGTATCATCGAGGAGATTCATTTTGGGGGCTCAATTATGCCTTCGGCTATCATTGAAGAGATTGATCTCGAAAAACCTTCATTTAGGCCCTCAAAATGGCCCCAGAAGTTAAAACTGCTAAAAATAGTAAATTGCCAAAATTGTCAGAAAACTGTTTTGAGCCAGTTGGAAAAGGTGGGTGGACACCAATATCCATCTAGATCAATCCTCCCTTCTTAGGAAGCAATGGTATCCATTGCGTTGAGGTCCCCCATCAGATGAGGAAATTTCTACTGAATTTGGCCTCGGGTGAACCACTTGCCTTGGTGCACGAGCTGCCTTGCTTTGGCGACTTGTTAAAGCTGGATCCTTTGTTGTCGAGTGCCCTTGATATGTCTGTCCACAATCTGATCATTGGATGCATGTTGTAGGTAGTTGGGCTTGAGATCTGTTGGTGTCAGTTGTTCTTCTACTTCTGAGGTGTCCAATAATGGTGGGAAATAACGGCGAAGGAGATCCACGTTGAACACTGGGTGCAGACCAAGGAAAGGAGGAATGTTGAGCTCAAAAGAATTATCCCCCACGGCCTTGGTGATAGTGTACGACCCATAACAGAGTGGGCAAAGCTTCCAATGGGGTCTTGTAAGGCGTTCTTTCTGCAAGTGCAACCAAACTTTGTCGCCCACTTGAAACTTATGCGACACCCGATGTTGATCATGGCGTTGTTTGTACTTGTCATTGGACTTCTGTAAGATATCCTGAACCTGTTGGCGGATGTGTTGGATCCTCTCAATGAACCGGGTGGCTTTGTCAGCTTCAGTTGGAGCAGGAGATGAGTCGGTCGAGGTGACCGCAAGGGGAAGTGCAACATCTATGGGTCCCAATGGTTGGAATCCCAACCCCACTTGAAAGGGGTTGTGGTTGGTTGAGCTATGCAAGGCTTGGTTGTAGCTATGCTGGACATAGGGAAGGCTCTCATCCCATGTGTGAGGGTGCTTTGAATTATACATGCGAAGGATATGCACAATCATTCGACTTACAACCTCGATTTGGCCATATTTCTGGGGGTGGAAGGTCATGGATTTGGTGAGCTTGGTGTCTAGCAGTGACTAGAGGATCGACCAAAATGTGTTGAGAAATCGACTATCTCGATCTGAGACAATGGTTTGTGCGATTCCAAAATGTACCCAGACTCATTCAAAGAAGATCGTACCAGTGGCCTCTGTTGTGATGCTCTTCTTGCAGGCAACTAGAATCACCATCTTAGAAAAGAGATCAACAACCACAAAAACATAGTCATTTCCCCACTTGGTGGACGGGAGGCCCGACATGTAGTCCATTGAGATGGATTCCCATGGCCTGTAAGGAGTAGGAAGAGGGGTGTACAAGCCCTGTTTCTTAGTGGTCGGTTTGGCAATAACGTAGGCAGTGCTAGACCTTATATACTTGTTGACCTCATGTCAAAGTTTCGGCCAGTAGAAATGTTTTTGTAGCATCGCCACTGTCTTTTCAACGCCGAAGTGTCCTGCCACTCGACTGTAGTGGGCTTCCCAGATCATCTTCACTCGCTCACTTGATGGAACACAGATATGGCCCAGATGACACAACAACCCATCCCGAAGATGGAAATTATCGACAACTGTATTTGCACCCAACATTTGGTAGGTGGTGGAGAAGTCAGGGTCTGTCTCATAGAGTTGGGGCCATCCAAATGTCTCATGGCTGCAAGAGTCTAGCACCATGGTGAGTGTCGCGACTAGCAGTTTGCTGAGGCAATCAACGATGCAATTGGTGCTTCCTGTTTTATACTTGAAGTTGAGGTGGAATTGCTACAAGTATGTGGACAAATTTTGATGGCAGTCATTCTGCAATTTTCCCTGTGTCTGCATGAACTGCAGTGGATTATGATCAGTGTGGATGACTGTCTCCTTCCCAAGAATGTAATGTCTCCAGTGGCGGCATGCTTTCACAATGGAGTACATTTCTTTGTCGTAAGTAGGGTACTTACAGACAGTATTTGGTAGTGTCTCACTATGATAGGCCACGGGGTGGCTGTGCTGAGTGAGAATGACACCCACAACATAGTATGAAGCATCTATCTCGATCTCAAAAGGATGTTGCAGGTCTAGTAGTGAAAGTATTGGAGCTGAGCACAAGCGCTACTTCAAATCACCAAATCCTTGTTGTTGGGATTGGCTCCATGCATATTTTGTCTTACCACCACCCTTGTTTATTTGGTTGAGGGCCCATGCAATATGGGAGAAACCCAACACAAACCTGCGGTAGAAATTGGCAAGGCCCAAGAAGCTCCAAAGTTCAGTGAGTGTTGTTGGGGCTGGCCAGTCATGAATGAATTGGATCTTGGTTGGATCCACATGTACGCCATGTTGATCAATGATCTAGCCCAGGTAATGGACCCTGTCCATGCTGAAGGAGCATTTTTCTAAGTTGGTGTATAGCTTTTGATGTCGCAGGGTGTGCAGAACCTGCTGAATATGCTACAAGTGTTCGGCCCAAGTCTTGCTATAAATTAGAATGTCATCTAGATACACCACTACAAAATTATTAGTGAATGGTCACAGGATATCATCCATCATCCTCATGAAAGTGGTTGGAGAATTTGTCAAACCAAAGGGCATGACCAACCATTCAAAAATACCTTCCTTTGACTTGAAGGTGGTCTTCCATACATCTGTCTGTTCTATTGGGACCTAGTGGTAGCCAGGCTTCAGATCAATCTTACTGAAGTATTTGGCCCCTATGAGTTGATCAAGGAGGTCATTGATTCGGGGAATCAGGTACTGGTTTCTGACTATGATTTTATTTAGAGCTCAGTAATCAATACAGAGTCGCCAGGTCCCATCTTTCTTCTGTATCAACATGATTGGGCTCCCGCAAGGTGATGAGCTGGGGTGGATGTGCCCCTTGTGGAGCAGTTCTTGGATCTGTCTCTTGATCTCCTCAGTCTCTAACAAAGAGCGACGATATACTGGCCCATTGGGTAGCGGTGCGCCAGGGGTCAGATCGATGGGGTGATTGAACGGGCAGTGCAGAGGTACCCCTATAGGTGAGGAGAAGATATCTGAGTATTCTTCCATGACCTTATCTACTTTCTTCTCCTATGTGGAGAGGTCGGCCGCTGAGACCCTGGATGTGGCTGTGATATTTCGCTTATTCTAAGATCGAATCACAAAGAAGACAAAATTCCCTGTTTGAGAGATGACCTTCATGCATTGCTTAGCAGAGATCAAGGAAATAACACTAGGTGGGACTGCCTCAGGTATCCTGTACAATTTCCTATTCAAAGTAATAATAATACTACGAGGCCTAGACTCATATACAACATGACGTTTCCATAAATAAGGTTGGCCCAAAAGAACATCACAAACTTCGAGAGGAGCAACATCACACAATACCTCGTCTTTGAAGGGCTTGATGTCGTATGACAGTTAGCATTGTTGGTTGACGCAGAGATCGCTTCCTTGGCATAGCCATCCAATGGTGTACGGTTGTGGGTGTGACATTGTTGGTAGGGCCAGCCACTTGACGACCTCTGCCGAGATGAGGTTCTTCTGGCTACTGATATCAATGATGAAGTGCAACGGGGTGCCTTTTACCCACATCTGTTAATGGAAGAGGCACTCTCCTTCTTCTGGCTCTTCTGGTTCACCAGGATGGAGATTGGTGGTAGCAACGGTGGCACTGGGTTCCACGTCAATGATCCATCTTCCCCCTTATGGTTCTGGCTCAAAGTCATAATTTGCATCTGATTCAGAGGATTTCACTTCAGCCACCAATGACTTCTTTGAGTGGCAGTCAATAGTGTTATGCCAAGGGCTCTTATGGAAGTCGCACCACTTCCTAGTATCTTTCTTTGTCTTTCTGGTGTCCTTCTTTGCTTGCAGCTTGGACTGGTTGTCCTGATACTGTCCATCTTTTCTCTGTCCTTTTTTTGGTGGGTTGGGGCCGCCCTTTCCTGGATTTTGTTGTGAGGGGTTCCCAGGCCCAAATTGTCGCGTCTCTTGTTTGAGCTTCTACTAAATTTTGACGACATATTTGTAGGCTGCACCCAAGGATGAGATGTCTAGAAATTCCATTTCAGTCTAGATGTATCTATGCAGAGCACCGCGATACTTGAGCACTAGATGTCGCTCCAAATCTTTGATACCCAACTTGGTGCACAAGGTATGGAAGATATTTGTGAAATTTGGCACTGCTTGGTCTCTTTCTTACCGCAGTGTGATCCATTTGGTATACAGGTCATCATAACTTCCGGCAGGGTAGTATTGTTCCTTAATAGAATCCCTGAAGGATTCCCAGGTGGCCATGATTGAAAATAATGAGGTTTCCTCTGTTTCCTTTTGCTCACAAAAAGTTTCCCACCAATCTTTGACATGGGGAACAACTTTGAGGAGCGCAAAAGTAATCTTTTCTTTATTCGAAAAGTTATGGACAGAAAAATACCCTTCTAGTAGATTCAACCACTTGTCTACAACATTTGTGTCTATATAACCTTCAAATATAGGAATATCTAAGTTTATTTGTACCTTGAAGGGGGCGGCGCCTCCGTTTGAAGAAGATGCATCGCATGTTGGTAGCCGCCGAAGGATTTGTGCGAAACTATCCATCATCTTGTTCCTCTGTTGCGTGAGGGATTCCTCAATCAATAGTTTGAAAGGATCTCTTGTCCTGTTATCTTTATTTTCTCCTGCCATGGGAGGTCGCTTTGGCGTGCAAGAGATTCTTTTCTCAAGAGAAACAAGCTCGAGACCCAACTCTTTGTACTCCGACCTCGTTGGGGACATGCATTAAGACGACAAGGAGCAGACCACTTTGATACCACTGATCTGGATTTTATGAGCAGAACGAAATGAATACAAATTATTAACAGATGCTTAACACAAAATAATAGAGATACAGTAAAACTAGTTTTCTATTCAATAACGAAATAAGCTGAAACTGTAAAATGCAGCCGAAACAAGCTTGCTGGAATGGTGGCAGCTTATCTCTGAGAACAGATGTGACAACAGTGCGCATTCACAAGAGTAAGGTTATAATGAGGCTCTGAAGGCCTTTTTTACAATAAGAAAGAATGCCAAAAACCCTAGACATCCAAAAACCTAACCCTGGAAGATGAAGCGCCAAAAGTCATGTGGGTCCCGTTTGGGTAAGTTAGTACATCAATTTCTCAAGGTCGTAACTTTTGCATACCGATCTCCGTTTTAGGCGTGTGATAGCCCGTTGGAAAGGTATCATCAAGGAGATTCATTTTGGGGGCTCAATCATGCCTTCAACTATCATTGAGGAGATTAATCTCGAAAAACCTTCATTTAGGCCCTCAAAATGGCCCCGGAAGTTAAAACTGCTAAAAATAGTAAATTGCCAAAATTGTTAGAAAACTGTTTTGAGCCAGTTGGAAAAGGTGGGTGGCCACCGATATCCATCTGGATTAGTAACCCCTTGAGGAAGCTACATGAAATTATAAATAAGAGGCAAGGGTCTCTCATTTTTAATCACACTTGAGCATATTGAATATCTATAAGTGACTGAGGTAACCAAAGGATATCTAAGCCGGATTTCAGAGGGAAGGTGAAGTAAAAAAGGCCGAAATTCAAGGGAGGATAAATTCTTTTGATGATGCTTTCTAAGGTATGTTATTAACAGGTCATGTCCCCATTTTTGCAATAACTTTTTTTCTAGAATGATTCAGAACATGAAATTGGGAGGCCGTTGAGGAAACATATCCAAATAGCTGTGATAAAAATTTTAGCTTGTGAGTCGTTGTATTTTTGGAGTTATACTCTATGGAAAATAGGGTTTGTGTCTAGTCCTGAAACTAGTCTAAAACAAGTGTTTCGGGTAAAAACGTCATAACTTCTTGATAACATATCCAAATTCAATAAGACCAAATGTATTGGTTAGAGTTAAGTCTTTAGTATTCTGTGTACAATTTTCAGATCGATGCAAAAAATATTCCGGGTAGGGGACACTCTACACGTTCGCTCTCTAGAATAAGCCAGAATTCAATAAGGTATGCCATTTTTTCTATAACTCCTTTTATGAGAGGATCAAAGTAGTCAAAATTGGAGGATTTGCATAAAATACACTTAAGAACATCTTGTACTATTGACGCAACCGCACCCTCACCGGCACGTCTGCCTCCTCAGGACCTTCTTTCTCCCCGGCCCGAAGAACTCGAATGTTCTTCTAATTCCCTATCGGGAATTTTCCTTACCCACAACAACTCTTCAAAGATCTCCCTCACGGTCGGGAAATCGAAATTCACGATATCACGAATTCTGTAGTCGCGTACCTTATACCTCACGATTCCCCAAATTTCGATGTGGGTCAATCGCTGACTTTCTCCCCTGTCATCAGAGCTCTCCCTATTGGGAAATCGCTACTCGCGATGTTAACAAATTGAATTTCCAAACTCTAAACCCCGATGTGTCGATTTTCTGATACACGTGTGGATTGACTTCTCCACTTTAAATCCTTCTATCGGGAAGTCAGAATTCGCGGGATCGCGAATCCTGATGCAAAAGGATTTGGGACTTATCTTTTCCCGATCCCCGATAAGGCACACCACCTGTCTTCCACTAGCTCTCACTGTGGCCCACATGACCCTTCCTTCGGGATATCATGCTTCGCGACTTCAAGCTGCAAGTTTCCTCTGCTATTGCAAACCCCGATTCTCCGATCTCCGACTCCTCGGGATCTCCTGACACGCATCTCACACGATCGACGGTTCTGAGCCTATCGGGTTATCACGGATCGCGATTTCCAGATGCAAGGTTTTCTTACCTTTGCAAACTCCGATATACTGAACTCTGACTCCTCAGGATCTCTCGACACGCGTCTCAAAAATGAACGATTCTGAGCGTATCGGAATATCGCTACTCGCAATATCGCAATATTTGTGGTACAAACTTGGGACTTCACCTCGCGAATCCCCGATATGCGATGTCATGTGTAGATCTGACGGTCTCTGTGACTCCCGATCAACGACTCTACTTCCTCCTGAGCTTCGAACCTCTGGATGTTCACGCCGTAATCTCCTTGCACCTTTGAAAGATCTAACGATCCTCGGAATTTCACGAAATCTCTCCAAGGGATTTCGACCGTCCGTCCTTCCTTAGATGTTTCCTGCGAGACGAATCAAGTGCTTCCTCTACGAAGACTTGTTCACTCACTCGCCAACCTGTGACGCTTCTCTCAGGCTTTCAACAGCAGCTCCCTGCACTTATCCTTCAGTGAAATTGAAGGCCTATTCCTCCTGAGCTTGTTCTCGACTTCACAAGTCCTTATGAGAACTGGTTGCGCACACTCCTTGCGGAAAATCTTCAAATGTCTAAGTGTTGAAATCGCTCGACTCTGCGCGCTCCCACATCAATTGTCTTTCAAAGCTTTGCTCAGGTTCACAACCCTGAGACTTTCCCTTGGCCTGCACACTCCTTGCACGACACTGTTCCTAACTGCACTTTCGTGATGAATGAGAACCAAAGCTAAATCTATTGAACCCCTATGTCAACGCACTCCTTGCGGACAATTCAACTGCACTCCTTGTAGGAATCTCTGAGTTCAATTAGAGAAACAATTGAAACTCATTCACTCAACCTCTCAGACTTCAATTCAACCATGAAATCACATACACAATATATAAAAGAAAAGGCATGGCAGGAAGCAAATACTCATGAGCATAACATCAATACACAGAGAAAATAACACAAACCATGAATTTGAATCAAAGCTTTCTCCTATTAATTCAAATGCCTGTATGTGGGTGTTCTTCACACAATTCTCTGCTTGCTCTTCTTCCTCGATATATTACAATGATACCATGAGGGTGTCTATATCCGTTTTCCCTCTTGGACTTCTAAACTATAAAATCTAGACTTAAATTCCTATCTACCAGCATTAAATCTATTAAATGTCGTCTATCTACCCAAGGACGAGAGCTATCCATTCAAGGTCCATTACAATATACAAGTGCGCCTTTATCTGAAATGACTCATTTAAGATTTGTGCATCAGTTCCAAAGTATTTTAAAACTGTGTACTGGCTTGCTTGATGTGCTGGCGATGCTCCTGCATCAACTATTTTCATATCTTTATTCATTACAGGTACATAGTTATGATTATTGCAAGTTAGGGTTGTTGACTAATCCAAAATTAGTCATGTGAGACTAAAGTAAGGGTTGATGAAAATGCTAGTCTCTTGTTATTAAAGTTAAGGAAGGTTTGCAGGTATGTGATCATATACACTAGGTCTATTACAGAGTTATAAATCATATTTGGATGATGAAATTGATGAGGGATTTTGGTTGAGGTACTTGTTGGGTACATGGTTGAGACAAGTAGTTAATGAGTTGACACATACATGAGGTGTATAGTTGATGATGTTGGTACATCTTGATGAGTCATATTTTATGTGTATTTTATGCATGATTGGTACATATTTGGTGCATGGTTGATGCAGTCGTTGATGGTACAGGTTGAGGTATAGGTTGGGGCATGGTTGATGCACTTGTTTATGGTACAAGTTGATTATAGGTTGTTTGGACAGGTTATTGTGATAGGTTATTTGTATAGGTTTGATGCATGGTTGATGCATTTGTTTATGGTACAGGTTGATGTATGGTACATGTTGGCACAGGTTATTGGTACAAGTTGTTACAGGTTGATTACATGTTGATTGGTATAGGTTTACAACAATATATCTCACAGTGATAGTGTGATAGTGGTTCCATCATTCTACTTCTATTTCAAGACGGTTAGATGGGGCAATGATAGGTGGTTGTAGCCACCTTCTGGTTGTAGCAGGAGAACGTAGGGGGTTGTAGCCTCCTTCTTGTTGTAGCTAGAGAACAGGGGAGTTGGAGCTTCCCTCAAGTTGTAGGCTGGAAACTAGGTGGTTGGAGCCTCCTTCCAGTTGCAGATGGAAAAAAAAGGAAGTTGGTGCTTCCAATGAATGTAATTATTAAAGACATATAAGAAAAAGAATTATGTGGTTTTCTCCCACTTTTGGTTTCCATGTAAAAACAATAGTGTACTGTGTATGTGTATTTGTTCATTATTTATTTACTCTGCAACTATTGGATGATAATGCTACATTGATTTAAAACTCGCATTTTATGGTTAAAAGGGATTAAATTGCTCTATTAATGATTCATCCCCCCTCTCAGTAATCCAACAATTGGTATCAGAGCAGGTTCCTTCAGGAAATATTTTAACCAATGGAAGGAGATTATGGATTATTCTAAGAATGGAGTACCACTATTTAATGGTCAGAATGGTTTAAAGTATGAGTTATGGAGTGGAAAGATGAAAGTATTTTTATAGGCACAGGGGTATTATATTTGGCTATGAGTCATTACAGGATATGATAGTTCAAAAAGTGTAAATATTGTAGCCAAGAAGGAATTGAAGAAGAATAAAAAAATAGCAATGGATTTCATCTGGGAAGGATTACCTAATCCGGTAAGAGAAAAGGTTGGTAAATGTTCATCAACCAAAGAAATTTGGGATAAGTTACATGACATATTGTTGGATTACTGAGAGGGGGGGTGAATCAGTAATATAGCAATTTAATCCTTTTTAACCATATAATGCAAGTGTTATATTAATTTATCATTATCATCCAATAATTGCAAAAAATAAAAAATGAACAAATGAGTAATCATACACATATACAGTACACCAATGTTTTTACGTTGAAACCCAAAGCGAGAGAAAACCACATAATGCTTTTTCTTATATGTCTTGAAGAATTACATTCATTGGAAGCCCCAAATTCCTTTGCTTTCCAGTTGCAACTGGAAGGAGGCTCCAACCCCCTAGTTTCTTAGGCTACAACATAAGGGAAGATCCAACTCCCCAATTCTCTGGCTACAACTAGAAGGAGGCTACAACCCTCTAAGTTCTTCGGCTACAACCGGAAGGTGGCTACAATCACCTATCCTTTCCCCGTCCAACAACCTTGAAATATAAATGCCAAATGTAGACAACCTGTCATTGTCACTGAATCAACCGCTGCCATTGTCAACCTGTTACAGTCAACTTGTATCAATAACCTATAACAACCTGTACCAATCAACCTGCACCAAACAAACTGTACCAATAACCTGAACCAACATGTACCATGCATCAAACATGCATCAACCTTGACTCATCAAGATGTACCAACATCATCAATTATACACCTCATGTATGTGCCAAATCATCAACTATACACCTCATGTATGTGCCAACTCATCAACTACTTGTCTCAACCATTTACCCAACATGTACCTCAACCATATACCAAAGACGTACACCAATATAACCATAAAAAATTATCTAACAATTCATCACTCTATCCATAAACCAAATACTATAAACCCTTAGATCAAACCATGTGCCACAACCTCATTGTTATGTAGCCTCAAGCTAAACCAAAAAATTCAGCAACATATCACAACCAAAAGACCAATACCCATATGCCAAATACCAACAACAAAATACCAACTATATCCCTCAACAAATATGATATATGCAACAATACTGAACACACAATACCATCTCAAGAGCTAAACCTAGCTCACAGAACATACCTCAAACAAGATGTGCCATATCTCTCATAAATAGACCCCAACCATGTTGCTGCCGCGATTTTTTTGTCGTACTTTTTTGGTCACAATTTTTTTGCCGCACTTTTTCTTCCGTGATTTTTTTGCGGCACTTTTTCTTCCATGATTTTTTTTGTCGCACTTTTTCTGCTGCGATTTTTCTACTGTGATTTTTCTGCCACACTTTTTCTACTGCAAATTTTCTCTATCAATAATACCTGCCCAAATAACCTTTCACAAAAATAAATATTCAATGATATTAAAGTGTGATTAAATGAGAGAGTTTTGCCTCTTATTTATACTTTAATGTAGCATTATACTTTCCTTATTTTAGGGAGTTCTCCATTTACTTTATTATTTAAATAATTTCTTTTACAAACACTTGACTTTTGGGGGCTTCTATTTGGCTCATGAGGGTTCTTCAACTTCATATGGCCATAACTCTCTAATCGTGAGGAGTTATGTGACGTTCCACATACCACCAAAAATGGCATGAAAAGAACTATCCATCTAGGATAGTTTCATTGACAAATTCATTGATATTCATCTCATTATTCCACAATTAAGCATGGGTTCTCTAACCATACTTCTAGGATAACTTAATCCATAAAGAGTCTTCCCGTGAGGGATTTCACCATAAGGGGACCACTTTGGAGTTCATCCATTTGTAATTCTTATCAACCATGAAAAGACAATAATGAGTCATCTTTACATCAAACAAACTTGGGTCCATTACCCAAACCTTTGTGCTACTGGGCTTTCTTCAAGGGTTGACATCAATGACAACCAACGTTAATCAACAATCTCCCCCTTTGGCATTGATGGAAACACTATGATGCAATACTGAAATTATATCACTCATTCTCCCCCTAGAACCATGTCTCTTTCATCTGCATCTTTGTGACCGTTGCTCCCCCTGGAACCATGCCTTTTTCCTTTGCATTTGATAAATCTCTCCCCTTGTGTCATCAATGGAAAATGTATCTTTCCATCTGAGGTTGCTCCCCCTAACAGAATTGTCCTCTATATGGTGATTCCTCATGTACATCTAATACATATAAGATAAGCATTCATTTTGGAGTAAAAATTAATCCGAGTCTCTGGAAAAGATACTCAAAGGCTTCCCGTGGAAGTGGTTTTGTAAATATGTCTTCCACTTGTTCTTTTGTGCCCACATACTCAACTCTGATGTTCTCTTCTGCAACCTGTTCCCGTAGAAAGTGATACTTGATTGGAATGTTCTTTTTCTTGGAGTGCATCATCGAGTTATTTGAGATACTGATGGCACTTGTATTATCACAACAGATTGGAATGGGCTCATCATACTCAACCTGTATATACAAGTAGAACATTGTTCCACTGGTGCTTCATCGGTCATCAATACAACCTACCCAATCTGCATCCTTGTAGGAAATAAGTGATAGATCCTTTTCTTTTAGACACCATAATCCAAAATCTTTTGTTCCTTTGAGATATTTGAAAATCCTCTTCACTGCTAATACATGTGATTCCTTTGGTGCCTCTTGAAATCATGCCACCTTCCAACTTCCTGCATTACATCTGGTATGGATGCGCTTTAGCATTTCTTTGATATACTTGGTTTGAGAAATAAAAATTCCTTGGTGTCTTTGACGTATATGAAGTCCCAGAAAGAAGGATAGTTCTCCAAGTAATGAAATTTCAAATTCATTCTGCATATCCTTTGCAAATTTCTAGCTTAACTTGTCATCATCACTACCAAAAATAATATCATCAACATTAAATTCAATTAATAAAATACTATCTTGACTTACCTTGATATAGAGGTCGTTTTCTGCACTTCCTTTTCTAAACCCTGTCTATTGTAGATATTTATCCAGTCTAGAGTACCAAGCTCTAGGAGCCCGTTTTAGACCATACAAGGCCTTCTTTATTTTACACACATAATCTACATTCTCTGACAACTGAAATCCTTCTGGTTTTTCAATGTAGGCTTCTTCTTCAAGTTCCCCATTTAGAAAATCTGATTTTACGTCCATCTAAAACACTTTAATATTTTTGGAGCATGCATAAGCTAAAATCAATCGAATTTCTTCCATTCTGGCAACTGGGGAAAATTCTCTTCAAATTTGATTCCTTCAACCTGTGCATATCTTTACATATCAATCTAGCTTTTCTCCTTGTAACCTGTCCATATTCATTCAATTTATTCATGTATACTCACTTTATGTAGATCATTCTTATCCTTTAGTCTTGGAACCAATTCCCAAGTATCATTTTTCTCTATTTGATCCAATTCTTCATCCATGGCCTTTTTCCAAAATTCATCCTTTTTGGCCTCTTCAAAATAGGTTGGTTCAATCGTATATGAGAGTGCTAGGTGAATTTGTTCTGGTGAATGAATTCTTCTTCTAGTCTCAACTCCTGCATCTTTGTTTCCGATAATATGATCTGAAGGATGATTCTTTTGTACTCGTCTTCTAGGTGTCTTTGGAGGCACTTATTGAACTTTCTCTTCTGCTTCTATCGGATCTTCTTCATTTTCCCCTTCTACTTCCTTTTCATCTTCTGCTTCTTCTTCATAAAGTTATTCCATTGATTCATTTTCTTCTTCCTTTAATTCTTGTCTACCTGTTTTATCAATTGTTACGTTTATTCTTTCCACAACTTTGTTCAATATAAAGTTGTAACACTTGTATATTTTCCTTGTACTTGAGTAACCAACAAGTACTCCTTTGTCCAAACAAGAGTCAAATTTTCCCATTTTTCCATCTTCCCTTTTGATGTAGCATTTTCTCCCAAAAAATATGAATTGCTTCACATTTGTTGGTCTTCCTTTCCATAGCTCGTAGGGATTTTTGTCAGTGTTGTTTCTGAGCATTACTTTGTTTTGAATGTGAAATGTTGTATGCACTGCCTGTGTCCAAAATATATCTGTCAATTTGGAATTCATTAGCATTGTTCGAGCCATTTCCTATATTGTCTTGTTCTTTCTTTCAATAACTTCATTCTGTTGATGTGTCCTAGCAACAGAGAATTGCCTTGTTATTCCATGAATGCTGCAGTAGTCCATAAATTTCTTTGAAGTGAAATATCCTCCATTATTAGATCTCAAGCATTTGATTTTTGAATCCATTTCATTTTCAACCATTTCCTTGTATATCTTGAATTTTTCAATAGCTTCTGACTTATTCTTGAGAAAGAAAACTGCAATCATTCTTGTATAATCATCAACTAATAACATAAAGTATTTCCCATCTTTTAAACTCTTTGTTGTAGTTGGTCCAACTAGATCATTATGCACAATTTCCAGTGGTCTTGTTGTTGAATATTCCTTTGATTTGAATTTGGTCTTTGTTTGCTTTCCTTGTTGACAATTCTTGCATAAAGTATTGGTTGGTTTCGTGATCTGGGGAATTTCTTCGACTGTTTATATTTTGCCAACTTTGACAATGTTATCAAAATGTATGTGACCCGTTCTTTTGTTCCATAGCCAACTTTCATCTTCCTTTCCTAGACAACACTTTTCATTTCCAATTTCACTTAACACATATATGTTGTTTGAAGTTCTCGCAGCTGTAGCATTCAATTTTTCTGAACCTTCTTTTCTTATCTCACATTTTTGTGAATCGAAAGTAACGTTATGACCTTGGTCACACATTTGACTCACACTTAGAACATTATGTTTCATATATTCTACTAGTAGAACATTTTCTACCTTTGTATTCTTGTTCTCAATTCTGACTGTGCCTTTTCCAATGATTTTATCTGAATCATCATTTTCGAAGGAGACCGATCCATCTCTTTCCTTTCTTAAAGTAAGAAACCTGTCTCTATCACCTGTCATGTGTTTTGAACAGCCACTATCAACATACCAACCACGTTTCTATTGCTTAGCTTGTAGAGCAAGTGTTCATTCTTCATTGCTATTCTTCTTTCTTATCCATGTCCTTTTCTAAGGTTCTTGTCTATGACTGTTGTTATTCTGTTGTGGTTCTCTAGGAGGGACTGCCATTTTGCAATATTTGGCCATGTGTCCAAAGTTGTTACATCTGTAACATTCCACTTCAGTGCTCAAGGATTCAAACATGTTGTAACTTCTTCTCTGTGTTTCACTAGGACTTCTTGGATAACCCTTTTGTGTATGAATTTCAAAGTTTTTTATGTTCCTATTGTTAGCTTTCAATTCACAGCTTTATGTCCAAAATTATTGCATTCATAACATAAACCAAAAAAGATAGTTTGATACCTAAGAGTTGGAAATCTTCTGAAAGGAGGTACTCTTATGAATTCTTCTTCTTCTTGAGGCCTATCTGTCAGTTGGTGATTCTGAAATCTGAATATTCTCGGTGGAGGAGTGTCCCTGTAATCTTCCTTGTAGATCTTCCTATCCCCTTTGATTGTTTCTGCATAGATTTTTGGATATGTTTCTTGCTCTATTGTTTTTGGGATTGATCCCTTTTTTGTATGATTGTATCCAAGTCCAGACTTGTCATGATGAGGTTTTTGACTACTGATAATGTCATCTAAAACTTTTGAGTTGTTCTGCATATTTTTCTTTTGAAGATCCTTTCTTAATGTGACAATCTCTGCTTCCAAATTTCCAATGATCATGTCTTTTTCTTCTAGCTGTTCTTTGAGTGTTTCTTCAATTCTTTTATCTTCTTCTATTTGAACCTTCAAATTTGTGATCATTTGTTCTAGTTCCTGAGTGTCTTCTTTCTTGTCTAGTTTATCTTGTAGTTTCTTATTTTTCTTCTTTTCTCTTTTGATAACTTCTATGGCACACATCAATTCTTCTCGGTAGTCAACTTCTGCCTCTTCATATTATTCTTCGGCTTCTTCATATTCGTATTCATAGTCTTCTTTATCAGAGTCTTCTAATGCCATGAATCGAACTCTTTCTGTCTCACTATCACTGACTTCAGCTTCATCTGATGATGAGATGTCTTCTTTGGTGCATAAGATTTTCTTGAAAACTTTCTTTTTGTTTTTTTTTCCTTTATATGTTTGTTTTCTATTTGAGTAACCTTCATCATTTTTGTTTTTCTTATGAGGACATTTGTTAGCAAAATGACCAATACCATCACAATTAAAAAAAATCAGAGGAAGCTTACCTCTATACCTGTCGTTGGTTCCCTTGTTCAATCTTTTGACAAAATTGGCCACTTCTTCATCATCTTCCGAGATGTCATTGTTGCTGCTAAGTTCTTTTTATTTTTTCTTTGACTTTTTGGATGTTTTGAAGGCTTCTTCTTTTGTATCTGGATTTTCCTGTTTAGTTCTCATTTCATATGTTGTGAATATTCCATGTAATTCATGCATTCTTATTGAGTTCATATCTTATCTTTCTTCTAGTGCTGATATATTAGGGTCAAATCTCATAGGAAGAGATCTTAGTACCTTTTGAACAATTACAGATTCTTCGATTTCTTCTCCCAATTCCATGATTGCATTGACTGCTTCATCAACTCGTAAAAAGTAAGCTGCAATATTCTCATCTTCCTTCATCTTAAGTTGTTCAAATTGACCTCTGTAAGTTTGAAGCTTTGTTGCTTTGAATTTTGAATCTCCTTCATAAATATTTAGAAGTTTGTCCCAAATATCTTTAGTGGATTTACAATGTGTAACTTTGGTGAATACCATTTCACTAAGACTATTCAGAAGTGCATTTTTGGCTTTGGAATTATTCTGACCAAGTTTCACTGCTTTGTCATTTATTGGCAAAACTATTGGTACTGTGTATCCATCTACAATTGATTTCCAAATTTCAAATCCATGTGCCTGTATATATGTCTTCATCCTTATGCTCCAAAATACATACTTTTGTCCATCAAACTGTGGTATTCCATTTTTATACAATTTGTTTCTCTCCATGATCTTCCTTTCAATGGTTAAACTGATTTCTAAAGGAACCCACTCTGATACCAATTGTTGGATCACTGAGAGGGGCGGGGGAATTAGTAATAGATCAATTTAATCATTTTTAACCATATAATGTAAGTGTTATATTAGTGTAGCATTATCATCCAATAATTGTAGAGTAAATAAACAGTGAAAAAATGAACAATCATACACATAGTACACCAATGTTTTTACGTGGAAACACAAAGAGGGAGAAAACCACATAATGATTTTTCTTATATGTCTTGAAGAATTACATTCATTGGAAGCACCAAATTCCTTTGTTTTCCAGCTACAACTGGAAGGAGGCTCCAACCCCCTAGTTTTTTAGTCTATAACCTAAGGGAAGCTCCAAATCCTCAATTCTCTGGATACAACTAGAAGGAGACTACAAATCCATAATTTCTTAGGCTACAACCAGAAGGTGGCTACAACCACCTGTCCTTTCCCCATCCAACCACCCTGAAATATAAATGCCAAATGTAGACAACCTGTCACTGTCACTGAATCAACCACTTCCACTGTCAACCTATCACTGTCAACCTGTACCAATAACCTGTAACAACCTATACCAATCAGCCTGCACCAAACAACCTATACCAATAACCTGTAACAACTTGTACCAATCAGCCTGCACCAAACAACCTATACCAATAACCTGAACCAACATGTACCATGCATCAACCATGCATCAACCTTGACTCATCTAGATGTACCAAGATCATCAACTATACACCTCATGTATGTGCCAACTCATCAACTACTTGTCTCAACCATGTACCCAACATGTACCTCAACCATATACCAAATTCATACACCAATATAACCATAAAAAATTATCTAACAATTCATCACTCTATCCATAAAACAAATACCATAAACCTTTACATCAAACCATGTGCCACAACCTCACTGTTATGTAGCCTCAAGCTAAACCAAAAAATTCAGCAACACATCACAACCAAAATACCAATACCCATATGCCAAATATCAACAACAAAATACCAACTGTATGCCTCAACAAATCTGATATATGTAGCAATATTGAACATCCAATTGTTACAGGTGAATCCTCCTGTGAACAAGAGGATTCTCTCTTGGTCTCTAGACTCCTAAGGTCAAGACAAAAAAGTGCTTAATGCAAACACTGACATCCTTTTAGATCTAATTAAGCTAATGAATGAAGAGGAAGAAGAAAAGTGATCTGGATTTTATGAGAAGAACAAAATGACTAAAGGTTATTACCAGATGCTTAACACAAAATAAAAAAGATACAATAAAACTAATTTTCTATTAATAAGGAAATAAACAGAAACTGTAAAATGCAACAGAAAATAAGCTTCCTGGAATGGTGGTGGCTTATCTCTGAGAAGAGATGTGACGGCTGTGCCCATTCGCAAGAAGATGATTACAATGAGGCTCTCAAGTCCTTTTTACAATAAACAGGAGTTTCAAAAACCCTAAACATCCAAAAACCTAACCCTAGGAGATAAAGCGCCAAAAGTCATGTGGGCCCCGTTTGGGTAAGTCAGTATATCAACTTCCTGGGGATGTAACTTTTGCATACGATATCTGTTTTAGGCGTATGATAGCCCATTGGAAATATCTATCCGAGGAATACAATAGTTTCATGCTACCGCAACATACCCCAAAAAATGTCGTTTAGGGCCTCAAAACGGATCCAGAAGTTCACGACCCAAAAACTGCTAAAAATAGTAAATTATCAAAAGTGCTAGAAAGTTGTTTTGAGCTAGTTGGAAAAGGTGGGTGGTCACCAATATCCACCTAGATCAATCCTCCCTCCTTAGGAAGCAATGGTCTCCATTGCATTGAGTTCCCCCATCAGATGAGGAAATTTCTGCTGAATTTGGCCCCGGGTGAGCCACTTTCCTTGGTGCAGGAGTTGTCCTGCTTTGACGACTCGATAAAGATGGATCCTTTGTTGTCAATTTCCCTTGATTTGTGTGTCCAGAATATGATCACTAGATGCCTGTTGTATGCAGTCGGGATTGATTTTTGTTGGTGTCAGTTGTTCTTCTACGTCTGAGGTGTCCAATAATGGTGGGAAATAAGGTCGAAGGAGGTCCACGTTGAACACTGGGTGCGGGCCAAGGAAAATAGGAATGTTGAGCTCAAAAGAAGTATACCCCACAACCTTGGTGATGGTGTACAACCCATAATGGAGTGGGCAAAGCTTTCGATGGGGTCTTGTAAGGCATTATTTCTGCAAGTGCAACCAAACTTTTTTGCCCACTTGAAACTTATGTGGCACCCGATGTTGATCATGGCACTGCTTGTACTTTTCATTGGACATATGTAGGATATACTGAACCTATTGGTGGGTGTGATGGATCCTCTCAATGAACCTATTGGCTTTGTCAGCCTTAGTTGGAGCAGGAGAGGAGTCGGTCGAGGTGACCGCAAGGGGAAGTGCAACATCTATGGGACCTAATGGTTGGAATCCCAACCCCACCTAAAAGGGGTTGTGGCCAGTTGAGCTATGCAGGGCTCGGTTGTAGTTATGTTGGACATAGGGAAGAATCTCATCCCATGTGCAAGGGTGATTGGAATTATACATGCGCAGGATATGCACGATCATTCGATTTACGACCTCGGTTTGGCCATCGGTCTGGGGGTGGAAGGCCATGGATTTGGTGATCTTGGTGTCCAACAGTGAACAAAGGCTCAACCGGAATGTGATGAGAAATCAACTATCCCGATCTGAGACAATGGTTTCTAGGATTCCAAAATGTACCCAGACTCGTTCAAAGAAGAGCTTGGCAGTGGCTTATGTTGTGATGCTCTTCTTGCAGGCAACCAGAATCACCATCTTAGAAAATCGATCAACAACCACAAAAACACAATCATTTCCCCACTTGGTGGATGGGAGGCCCAACATGTAGTCCATTGAGATGGATTCCCATGGCCTGTTAGGAGTAGGAAGAGGGTTGTACATGCCTTTTTTCTTAGTTGTTGGTTTGGCAATAACACATGTAGTGCAAGACTTGATATACTTGATGACCTCCTGTTGAAGTTTCGACCAGTAGAAATATTTTTGTAGCATCGCCACTGTATTTTCGATGCTGAAGTGTCCTGCCACCCGACTGTAGTGGGATTCCCAGATCAGCTTCGCTTGCTCGCTTTATGGAACATAGATATGGCCCAGATGACACAACAACCCATATTGAAGATGGAAATTATCGACAATTGCCTTTTCACCCAACATTTGGTAGGTGGTGATGAAGTCCTGGTCTGTCTCATAAAGTTGGGGCCATACAGAGGTCTCATGACCGCAAGAGTCTAACACTATGGTGAGTGTTGCGACTGGTGGTCTGCTGAGGAAATCAGTGACGTGGTTGGTGCTTCCTGTTTTATACCTGATGTTGAGGTGGAATTGCTGCAAGTATGTGGACCAATTTTGATGGTGGTCATTCTACGATTTTCCTTGTGTCTGCATGAATTGCAGTGGCTTATGATTAGTGTGGATGATTGTCTCCCTCCAAATAATGTAATGTCTCCACTGGTGATAGGCTTGGACAATGGAGTACATTTCTTTGTTGTAAGTAGGGTACTTATGGACAACATCTGATAGTGTCTCACTATGATAGGCCAAAGGGTGGTCGTGATGCATGAAAATGATACCCACAACATAGTCTGAAGCATCAATCTCAATCTCAAAGGGTTGTTGTAGGTATGGTAGTGAAAGTACTAGGACTGAGCACAAGTGCTGCTTCAAATCATCGAAAACTTGTTGTTGGGGCCGGCCCCACACAAATTTCTCCTTACCACCAGCCCTGGTTATTTGGCTGAGGGACCATGAAATATGGGAGAATACCAACACAAACCTACAGTAGAAATTGGCAAGGCCCAAGAAGCTCCAAAGCTCAGTGAGTGTGGTTCGGGTTGGCTAGTCACATATGACTTGGATCTTGGCTAGATCTACATGTATTCCATGTTGATCAATGATGTAGCCTATGTAATGGACCATGTCCATTCCAAAGGAGCATTTTTCCAAGTTGGTGTATAGATTATGCTAACGCGGGGTGTGCAGAACCTGCTAAATATGTTGCAAGTGTTTGGCCCAAGTCTTGTTGTAAATGAGAATGTCATCCAGATACACCACTACAAAAGTATTGATGAATGGTTGCAGGATATCATCCATCATCCTCATGAAAGTGGTTGGAGCATTTTTCATACCAAAGGGCATGACTAACCATTCAAAAAGGCCTTCCTTTGACTTGAAGGTGGTTGTTGGCACCAAGTCGAAGTGGAAAGAAGGACGGTCATGGGAAAGAAAGCGTGCAGGAAACTGAAGTGACAATTGGAAAAATATCAACACGCGCGAATGCAAGAAAGTGTGCACAGAGGGAAGCGATAGCTAGAGGAAGAACAACATGGGCATTGGAGAAAAACCTAGTGTAAGAAGGGTTAGGGTTTTGGTAATATTCTATAAGTGGCTGAAGAGGCCGAAATGTATAAATATAGATACGAAAGTATCATATAGTGGTTGTGGTTGTTGTTGTTATGTTAGTTTTTATGAAGATTGAAATTGTTATTGAGTGATTTTTCCGAGTATTGTTGTTGGCGATATGTGAGGGGTTTGAATTGTATGAACCCATTTTTGTAAGCTGTTGAGAAAGAAAGATATGAGGGAAGGTAGATATGAGGATTAGACCATAGGCTGCAGAGCCTGGTGCGATCTAGTTTGCCTCACATAGATCTTACCCACTTTTGTGGAGAACTGTAAGCACGTGGTGCAGGGAGATCAAGAACTACTATAATAAAAGAGCCAAGAGCCAAATCTTTGTGGACATAGCCCAGGAGGGGTGACCCACGGTAACATTTGTGTAAAGTGTTGAATGTTTGCATATCTTTAACTTCTTTCAAGCAATAGATGACTACGATTGATGAATAACCAAACACATTATTAGAATCTGTTTATATTTTGAGTTATATGCATGCGATTCCTGGGAACAAATAGATTATAGTAACAGTTCATAGAACATGGCCTTGATCAAGAAACCCTTTATCTCTTACTTTGTTCTATGCTGTAAATACCTGAGTCTTATAGTCAACCATCCTTAGCTATCTCGGGTGAGACTACGCAGTACCTTCCGGGTGCTGCGCTACCTTCTAGTTTACCAGGAGGGCCGATAGTTAGAGGCTTTGTTGGAACCCCGAATGGCATGAACCCTAGGTCAATAACTCAGATAACCTGAGAAGGGAGTCGATAAAACCAACAAATGGTTCCGTTGTTGTATTAAGAGGAACAAGATAGGACTGAGTAGATGAGATAGATTGGACAAGAACCATCGAAGAAGCAATGAGCCATTAGAAGGGAATGTGGAGACCTTGGAACCCCATGAGAGAAGAAATCGAGGGTTGGTTGCAAACTAAAGAGCTATAATTTGCACACAAAGACAATAGAAACCCTAGAATCACACCACACAGATACCTAGATAAATACGTGTTTACGGATTTACGCGAAATCGTTTTCTATTATTTTCTGCATCTACTACAGGAGTGGAACTTAAGGTTAATGGATAATCACCTGACGAAATGGATTCGACATCTATATTGGACTCTAGTACAGATTCAACAGCTATAGCAAGTGAACAACAAATTCACTCATGCAATAGACTTTTGGCTTGACAATATTGTGGCAAGATTCATCACAAAGTTTGCGGTAGACACATCAAAGTCATACAGCGCAGCTGAGAAAAAATTTCTATGAGGACCCAGAGGAAGATACATTCGATCCCTGTATACTTCTATCAAGATACTACTATATACCAAAGGTGTAATGACAATGGAATCAGACAGTTAGATTTCCCTGTGCGCATGGGGGAAGGGGGGAAGCACTAATAGAAAGAGGAGGAATGGAAGGAGGGCAGGATAAAGAGAAGCAGGAAGAGGAACCCTTGGACTTAATCTCGATGGATGATGACCAACTCAAGTGGATCTTAGTGTCATCAGGAATGATGCGTAGTGGAGTACCCTACCAATATAAGATAAACACCAAGAAGAGAGCTATAGCTGAAAGGGAGGGCTTGGCGAGTGATGAGGAAGAGGTAGAGGATCTCTGGGATGTGGAGCCGATTGAGGAAATCCTGTGTGCCACCTATGAGAGGAAAACAAGAGACCCAGGAACGAGAGGAGAAGACAACCACCCCTTTCGTATCAATGTCAGTGTGGAACCCATAAACCCATGTGCGACCAATACACCACAGAGAACACCACCGTTTAGGCAACCAAAGTTCAGAGGAAGTCTGACAGCAGGAATCACTTCTACACAAGGAGTGACAACTGGAGGAGCCAGTTCAGGTAATCTTAGTCAAGTATCCACACTGGACGGAGGAGGTAGTAGCTCAGTACTCAAAATGGCAGGACACGAACCTACTATCAAATTACTAGAGTTTCGAGGAGAAGTAGCAGAAGACCCTGAGAAGAATCTATTCATTTGTGCTAAGATATGGGAAGCAAAGCAGATCACCGATGACAACACCAAACTCGTACAACTAGCGATCACACTAAGAGACCGCGCACTAGACTGGTACATGAGTCTAGACACAAACAGTGCTCCTGGGATGACAAGGACATTGAACGACATTAAGAAACTACTAATTAATGAGTTCCAGAAGTCGAGCTCAGAGGATCAATATATGAACGTGATGATTGAGATAAGACAGAAATCAAGAGAATCGGTATGGGATATTGATCAAAGATTCAAGCGATTAAAAGGGAATTTAAAATACCTTATGACCGAGATGCAACATCGACACCTGTTTGTCAACTCACTACTCCCACACTTAAAATATCCACTACGACAACAGAAGTTTCAGACACAAGCAGAGGCTCTGTAGGAAGCCTTGCAATTGGAAGAGAATCGATACTAGTAGATGGACCCAACTATCGAAGAACTGAAAGAGTATCTGAAGAACTTAACATTTCAGTTGAACCAGAATAAGAACAAGGACATGTTAGCACTCTATAATTTTCCTAAGGCTGCTGAGGTAATCACAGAGGTAACCTCAAACCGCTTCGAGTCTTGGATCTAGCCCTCCAAGACTCAGAGAGGGATCTCTCTTTTAGATTTAGCTTTGTTTTTAAGGGATGGGTTTTAGGCTAGCTATAAAATTATAAGGTTTTGGTTTTGGTTTTTAAATGGTCAGTTTGGGACAGCAAGGAGGGCCATTGGGAAAATGGGGTCTGCGTTTTAAACAAGGTGATTTAGTTCTCAGATTTGGACAAAATCCTTTCACAGGGAAAGGTAGCAGAAATATTGGATCGAATCAAGTTATGATGGCGTCGGTTTAAGGAAGAAAAAGGGGAGGAAAAAACCAAGCAAAGGAGCATCTAAGAATTCCTAAGCTGGGTTCTTTAGATGAATAACATAAAGATTATCACAAGCTGAGAGGCAGAGTATCTGCTGATAAATTCTGCCCCTATAACATTCCTTCTGATAATAAGAACTGAAAACAAAATGAAAGATAACAGGAAAACATTTTAACAGAGAGAAACTCCACCAATATCACCACACAAGAATCCTGTAAA
>SNQJ01S0043746.1:0-20012 GCA_010110895.2 Picea sitchensis
TATGTAGATCAAAGAATTGCTCCATCTGAAGTATCGATGTGATTGGGTCCTTGCCATCAAACTTCCTCATATCGATCTTAGGAACGTGGTTGGTCTTCAACCCAAAGTTGGAGTTTCTCTATTCTTGATTCACCTTCCTTGTGTCCTCATCATGAATTTCATGGTATACATTTTCACTTTCAGGTGTCCTCTCTATTAGGAAAATTTTTAATCCTTCCATGATCTCCCCTTTTAAGCCATCCATCTTAGTATTTATTGCCTCCAACTTAGCTTCCATTGAATCGATCATTTCTTGTAGTTCATATTTTGTTACTGTCTTCTTTTGTAAATAATTTATGTCCCTATACATTTCTTCACCTTCATCAAGAGTCCAAGTAGGATTGTCTGGAGGCTTATTTGGTGTAGAAGTTCCATTTTTTAGTGGCATGTTGGCCAAGTATCACTTTAAACCTTGATTTTGAGGTGGTTCTGCTAGACAATATTCCTTTTATTGTATCTCCAAAATTTTGACCCTTCTGAGTATGCAATTTTATTTTTTGTTGGTCTCTGGTATTTCTTCTCTGCAATGCCATAGGTCTAATCAAAATTGGATGTGCCAAGTGGAATTTAAGGTAACTTCCCCACAACTTGCTGATTTTTTGTTTTTCCAAGAGATCTCACTTGTATAGAGTTCCCCACACAAAATAATTGATATAAAATTCTAAAACTTGTACCAGAACTACTACGGGATGTCCACTATCCCATGCAACTGGTCTCACTCAATTTGGATACTCTAGGAATAAGTTATGATTGTTTTACCCGAAACACTTGCTTGAGACTAGTCAATAGGACTAGTCAGATACCCTATCTTCCATAGGGTGTATCTATAAATTTAAGATGACCCAGAAGCTGAAATTGTTTTTTTTTTTTGACAAAAACGAGTAATGGAGCTTATATTGAAAAACAACAGCAAGCCACTGATTCAGTTACATAGGATTCTTGTACTACAATACTAGGCTTAGCTTCCTTTCATGGCTATTACAAAATGCCAGTACTTCGAGTGGAACTACATTACATAGTACTTGAAATTGAATCTTAGCTGCCTTGCATGGCTACTACCAATGCCAGTACATAGAGTTATTTTCAACCTGAGCTTGCCTGGGAACGGGTTCCTAATTACTCTGGGCCTTTATTCTTGGACTAGTCTCTTTTCAACTGCCATTCCTTGTTCATTTGTTCCATCTGCTGCTCCAAACTACTCACCCTCTCTTCAAATTATTTCTTCGGGTCTTTCAACTCCTTCCTTAGCTTCCATAACTCCTCACACAACCTTGATCTTGTATGTATAATGCCATTCTCTAGCACCTTCATGCACCTCCATGCTTCACTATCTAGGTTCTGAAGAAACTTGTCCAGATTGATAAGCTGGTTGCGAAGCTTCTGCACGTTTCCTTCTAATTATACTATTCTCTCCTCCATCGATGGTTTGTTCCCCGAGCTGGATGCCATCTGGTTTGCCTCTACTGAATCATTGCTGCTTCTCTGAGTCTCATTGCATCTGCGCTTTTTACCCTTACTCAACCTCCTTTCTAAGAACTGACTGCTCTTGCTCTGTTTCTTCCCTTGCCTGCGGTGGGAGATATATAGCGCAACCTCAGATACCTTTCCCCATGCGATTCGCTGGATCTGGAGTATGGGCGAATGCCTGCATTCAACAACCAAATGATTTCGTCCTCCCTGATGTCTGAAGCTCGTGCGTACTGGTTGAGGTGAAGTCGTCCTTGCGCCTGTGCTGTCACCTTTGTCCAATTTTTCCACTTGCTCTGCCATTCCCCTTGGTTGCTTACGGGATTCCCCAATTTTCCATAACTCCATTGAGGAGCATGCACCCTTTCTCCAAATGGTCTCCCAAGTTGGCCTCTACATATGCCTGAGTGTTGTTTCCCTGGAGGACGTGGTACAACTGACCTGTTTGAAACTGTCCCATAAGTAGCTAGATTTTGTCTAAGGAGTGTTGGAGTTGGGCGTTTATGACTCTGTTGCGCTGAATTAAAGCTTGGATTATAATCCTTGAGTCCCCTAGCACGACCAAGTCCCGAACATTAAGGATTAAGGCTTGATTGAGCCCTTGCTAGAGGGCAAGGGCTTCTGCTCTGTTATTGGTTTCAAAGCCAATTCCCCAGGAAAAATGAAGGATAGTAGCTCCAGTGGGGCTTACTAAAACCCCTCCTTCACCTGCCACCCCCGGGTTCCCCTTGGAGGCCCCATCAAAGGAGATAATGTTAGAAGTCTTTGTTTTTTTCCACTCTTCCAGCTCATGCTTCCCCATCCTGAGTTCCCAACTACGATTGGGAGGGATTCAGGGATGAGGTTGCTGAATATTTTGGAGGCCAAGATTCCTCAACCAACACTCTTCTTTCCTTTCTAACGGTTTCAAATTTGAAGCCTTGGTAAAGTGGGGGGAACTTTCACTAAAGAGAACCTTAATCCTTGTGGCTACCTAAGCCGGGTTCCTTTTTGCTTCCCTAAATAACCGGTTGTTCCTTTCAATCCAGATTTTCCAGAGGATAAACTTTGGAAGTGTTCTCTAGAGAGCTAATAAGTGTCCTTGACTAGTTGTCTGAAAAGGACATAGAGAATGCCAATTCGTAAGTAGCATGTGGGTTTCCCGCGGGAGAATTGGAGCTAGGGCCCCAAGACCAAGAGTAAGCTGCCAAACCACCCTAGCGTAGGGGAAACCCAACAAAAGATGATCCGTAGTCTCCTCTTCTTGGCAGCAAAGGGGGCATCTGGAGGGTCCTTCCCACCCTCTTCTTCTCAGGTTTTCACCTAAGAGGACTCCCCTATGTGCCACTGTCTAGATAAACATATCAATCTTTGGAATTGACTTCGTTTTCCAAATGACTTTATAGATTACGGGGTTTGGAGGGACATGGGGGACTAAAGCGATATGCCAATACCCTACTGCTGTAGTGTATGGTCCAGCATGATGGCCCCAACCTATCCTGTCTTTTTTCCTTTTCTGTAACGGGGATTTCCCCTGCAACAAGATCTTTAAACTATTCCATTCTTCTTCAAGGTCAGGGGGAAGGCCTGTAATTTCCCAGCATAACCAGGAGTGATTCTCATCATTTTCCCAGCCTGAGATATCCCACAGGCTATGTAGATTTTGTAGCTGCATCCAGTCTCTGAGTCACATGAGACCTTGCTGTGCTGATTGGGGTGGTTCTCCCAGGATTGAGCCTTCCCATATATTGATTTCTTTCCCGTTTCCTGGAATCCAGGTGATTTGGGAATTAAAATGCTGCAGAACCTTCTGGCATAAGGAGAAAATTGGGGAGCCTTTCCCCACTTTTGTTGGCCTTTCTAGGCATTTTTTCCTCGGCCCTCGATAGTACTTCTTCCACAGGGCTCTTTTTCTCCATGTGGGCTTCCTTGTGATTATGTTCCATAAAATCTTCGCCCCTAGGGCTAAATTTTTGATTTGGAGGTCTTTGAACTGGAGTCCCCCTTCTAGGTAGGGCTTGGAAATTCCCCCCCAGCTTATTAGATGCAGCTTCCTTCCGGTTTGCTTCCCTCCCTCTCAAAGGAAGCGCTTGATCATCGCTTCTACTTTCTGGGCTACAGAACTAGGGGCTAGGAGGAGAGAGCTTTGGTAGACAAGAATGCTGGCCAGCATGGCTTTGATAAGTACCACTTTGCCTGCCATATTCAACGAATTAAATCCCCAGGAGTTAATTATGTTTTTGAGCCTTTCTATCAACTGATTCCAGTGCGAGGCTTTTGGGGTGGATTTGAATATTGGGACTCCCAGGTATTTGAATTCATCCCAAATGGTGCAGCCTTCCATTCCAAGGGTTCTTGAGATTTCAAGCATTTCCATTGGGGTGATGTTCCATCTGTAGATTCTACTCTTGGACATGCTGATTAGACTGCCTGAGATTTCTATGTAGATGTCTAACTCCTTTTTGAACTTCTTGATTGTCATTGAACTCGCACCGCCAAGGAGCAGTGTGTCATCTGCAAATTGGGCATGGTTGATATCCTTTACCTCGGTGGCAATTCATAGCCTAGAAAGATTGAGGTGCGTTTGACCATACTTGAGTTGGAAGCTAAGGACAGAGGCCTGGATGGTATAAAGCAGAGGGGAGAGGGGGCAGCCTTTTCTGAGGCCTCTGGAGGCTTGGAAGAACTTAGTAGCTCACCAATTTACTAAAGGGGCTATCCAGGGAGAGGCGACACAGGCTCTGATCTAGTTTATGAAGGGAGAGGCAAAACCTAACTTCTCCATCACTTGAAACATAAATTTATGTCTTACCCTGTCAAACGCAATTGCTATATCTAGCTTGACTATCATACCTTTGTCCTTCCGTCTGATACTCGAGTGTAGGGCCTCGTGAACAAGGATATGCCTGCCTTTAACAAACCCACCTTGATTTTTTGGGATGATGGTAGGGAGAGTATTTTTGAGTCTGTTAGCTATAATTTTGGAGAGGATTTTGTAGCTGGTGTTGCAGAGGGAGATAGGACAGAACCTGTCAAAATTGGATGCACCTCTTTCTTTTGGAATCAGCACCAGAAAGGATGAGTTTGTTCCTCCTCCTATTTTGACACAGGATTGGGATTTCTTGATAAGCTTGGTGAGTTCTGACTTGATGGTGTCCCAACTTTGTTGTTAGAATCTGGCTGTAAAGCCATCGGGGCCATGAGATTTGTCTGGCTGCATTTGATCTAAGGCCTCTTTTATTTCTTATTGATCAACCTCCTTGGTTAGTTTGTTGTTGACATCTTCATGAACGTAGGTCTGTATTAGAGCCAAGGGATAAGAGGTAGGGTCTATGACTGCATTCTGAGTCTCTGTGTAAAGGGCTTCAAAGGTTTGTACAAATACCGATTTGATACCTTCAAAATCAGTTATGATCTGGTAATGGATATGGATTTCCATTACATTCTTGAATTTCTTCTGGGCCTCTGCTTGCTTGTGGAAGAAGCTAGTATTCTTATCCCCAGCTTCTAGCCAGAGGCACCTAGACTTTTGCTGCCAATACTTTTCTTCCTCTCTGCAGGCTTGGTGCCAATTCTTTTGCATCTTTGCTTCTTGCTATAGGTTTTCTTAGGTGGCTTCCAAGTCTTCCATTCTGAGTTGGTGGATTTCAAGTTGCCTTTGCACTTCTTGATGGTCAGCTATGGGGTTTGAGAAGGTTTTTGCCCATGATTTTAGTGCTGCCTTTAGCCTTCTGAGCTTTTCTTTCCAAACAAAGAAGGGGGAGCCTTTCACAATTCCATTCCAGGTTCTGGAGACCATGGATGGATAGCCAGCCTCCTGGATCCATGTTGGGTTGAATCTGAAGGGGATCAGACCTAGATTGTTTTCAAAGGACATGTCCAAGGTAATTGGCTTGTGGTTTGGCACACTATGCGGGAGGATGGTAGACGAAAGTGTGAGGCCCATAATCATGAAGGTGCTTTGGGCTAGGAACTTGTCTAACCTTGCTGCAATGTGCCCTGGTCCCACCCTCTTATTGGACCAAGTGTACTCCCCTTTAGCTGGCTTTATATCCTCCAATTCCCAGGTAGACATTATATCCTCTACCCATTCCCTTGCCGGGTCTTGAACAATTAAGCCTCCTTTTTTCTCAGTCGTTGCAAGGGTCAGATTAAGATCCCGCCCAAGGATGATGTTTTCCAACTCGTTTTGATGCAGGAAGTCCCTTAAGGTATCCTAGTAGATTTTCTTATCCTCCAATAGGGCGGGCACATAGAGATTAAAAAGGCTTACCTGACATCCGGTTTCTAGGTGGAGAAGACTTGTGAAGATCTTGTGTTTTCATGCTTCATTCTTGATGAGATCATACTTCTTTGAGTTCCAGAGTGTGCCCAGTCCGCTCGAGGCACCTCTTGCATTTTCTGCGATTCCTGTGCTGATGTTCCATCTAGATTTTGCTTTTCTACGGAAGTCTTGTCCTTCCATATTGGTTTCTTGGATTAGAAGGATCTCAGAGTTTGAGGATTTGATGATGTCTTTGAGCACCTCTTCCTTAGTATTACTACCGAAACCCCTGCAATTCCAAGAGGTTAGTTTCATTGATTACTTGGGGGGGAGTTGTGGGCTCCTTGGGGGGCCCTGGATTGTTTCCTAGTTTGTCTGACATTGATCAACTGTCTGATGGTCAGCTGCAATCCACTCAGGACATCTCTGTAGGTCTCCTTTTCTCTTTCCACTTTCTTTGTTATCCTACCTATGCTTGGTTTTTTTGGAGTGATGTTAGTGCCGCTATCTTCCTCACTGTTATTGTCTGAGGATACCTTGCCTTCCTCCACCTCTGGATCTTTACTAGGTTCTTTTGAGTTTTTTCCTTGTTCCTTTGCCCTTTCTTGCATTGAGACTTCTATCATTTCTGAGATAGGATTCCCTTGTTCCAAGTCTGCTGCGGGGGTATGTTGAGGGACTACCTCTGCTACTTCCTTTATCTTCTCTGAGTCGGTCGCTATTCCACCGTGTCCTGTTTTTGCGTTGATTCCTTGCTCGACTGGTTGTGTCTGGATGGTATTTTCAGGTCTTGGCCCCTTTGCCTTTGAGGAGGGTCTCCCTGTTCTCGCCTGTTGCCAACCTTCGTTTATTTCTTTATCCTTGTTAAGATCTTTCGATCATTTTCTCTGAAAGTGGTCGTATTCGTTGCACCCCCTGCATTTGAACAGTACCTGTTCATAGTCAAGCTTCTAGTAATGCTTCCAATCTCCCACCTTTAGCTTGATTGCCTCTGGAAGGCCCACCTCTAGGTTTAGTTCCACACAAATGCAGGTGTCGGAGTATTGATCCTTTGGATCTGCCCTCCGGAAACCGAGACTTCCTTGGGTACTTCTGACTCCGGATCAAATCTAGGTTTCCAACGATTTAGATAGAGCCCTTGGGTTCCCATGAAGAATGGCCTGTTTCTGAATATCACGTCGTGATCTGCTTCAGAGATGAATTCAAAGATAAAATAACCTCTTCCCATCGCATAACATGTTAGGCTGTTCTTGATTAGAGGACTCCAGTTCCTTTGAATCAAGTTATCTATGGTCCTGGTTGAGGGCCAGAGTCCAATAAACTGTCCAACCAACCCACGCTCTGACAAGGACACTGCTATGTGCATAGGGTGGTTCGGGGGCAGGTCGATTTCCGGGATCGAATCAAGCCATTTGACAAAGCTGGGCAGAGCAGTAGAGGGAGGCTTCTTGCTGTGGGCGGCCATAAGCTTACTACAAGAAACGATGGTTGAGGGAGGGGCTCGGGGATCCCCACCTCCGTGGGCGGCCATGGACAGCCCAAGGTGGCCTCAGCTTGGTAGCCACGACTCGGCTCTGAGCTAGGTCAAATTTTTTAGTTTCTTCAAATGGTTATATTTCACCTGACATACACAGTAGTTACCATCGGTCATATGCTCATCAACATTATTCTTTGTTACTAAGCACCAATGCATATATTATATTAAAAGGACCATTGCATATATTATATTGAAAGCACCGATGTGTATCAAATTTTCCAATCAATGTCACCAACTCACTATGTTATCCCAGAAGATGAAATTGTTACCACATATACCTTACTAATTTATGTGAATATCATCTAGAGTTCAGGGTCTGAAACGTTACAGAAAAATATTTATAGCTAAAATTCCGCAATGACTCAATTCAGGATGATTCCAGAACCTTGTATTACAAAGGATGTATCTCCTAAAGTGTAAGGCCTCAGGAGCTGAAATTTTAACCCAACATACCTTGATCCATTTAATAAATATCTTCCAACTCGTTCCTTCTGAATCGTTTTAGAAAACAAATTACTACAAAAATTCCAAGGTGTCTTTGATGTAGCAGCGAAACCCCAAGACCTTGAGCTCTGATACCATATGTTAGGAACCACATATCAATATAGCGTAGAAAAACCTCAGAATAAGTACTCAACGCCTTGAAAAGGAGAGAAATTCAGATAATAAGCCTCTTCGAGTGGGCAACTTCCTTATGCCCACATAAATGTCCAAATACAAGATGATTCCAAATGAAAATGTCTCCTTGGTATATATAGGAGACTAGGAGGTATAATTACAACTAATGGACTAAATGTGACATAAATAAAATAACATTACTAATGTAATATGCCCAAATTAAGGGGTAATGAGCCACTATTTAGGGCTTAACATGCCCATATTTGGACTTACATTTATCCTTGGAGGATTTTCCTTAACATATTTCCACACCCCTCCATATGAAAATATTATTTGATGGATAACCTGAATAGGAAGACTATGCATATTTTGAAAAAGAATTTCATTTCTAGCAAGCCAAAGTATCGAACATATTACTCAATGTAAGGCCTCATGGTCTTTAGTTGCTTTGTCCTTAAACCGTTTTTCCAAAAAGGCTACTACATAGATTCCTTGCTAGGGACCTAGACCTTTAGTCAACTACAATGCTTCTTTCCGAACCTATTTTATGTATGAATAATATACCAACAAAGGGTTTATAGTCTCTTCATATTTTCTGCACATTATGCATCTTCATGGCCATTTCCATCTCTCGTTTTACATATTTCCCATGTCAATAATTTATTAGAGAGGGACAACCAAAGGAAATGTCTAGTTTTATCTCCATGAACCCCGAACCGACTTCCCTTTTCCAACGTTAGTTCTAGATGGAAGAGAGATTTGGATTTACTACATCTACCAAATAATAAATGCCTTGCAAATTTAGGTTATAAATCAAAGCTTAAGATAATATATGATTTTCAGTGCATCCGACCCGTGGGTACCCCACTATTCTAACTTTGGCCCCATTTCCATGTCTAAATGCTAGCCAATTCCCAACTGGTGGAAAAGCTTAAAATGGAGGCTTCCACTACTAATTTCACTAGAATTCCGATCTAGTGTTCAAAGGAGAAAGGGTCAATGTATTTATGTATCATTAGTATTTCCATAGTCTGTCATGTTTTAAAAGCCTCCATAAACATTTTGCTATCAAGGCTTGTCCAAAAAAGTGTATATTCTTCGAACCCCACCCATCATCTTCCTTTGCTTTTTCTATCATACTCCATTTTATCAGTGGAATGCCTTCCTTTTCTTTATTCCTTGTGCATAAGAAACTAAAAAACAGATTCCTTATTTTTTCAAGCATACATTTAGGGATGTATGTTAATGACTGCTAGTAAATAAGAATAATTTCAAGTACCAAATTTAGTAGAGTCAATCTTCCTCCTCGTCATAACCACTTATAACACTACTTTGAAACTCTTTTCTCAATATTTTCATACAACCAATTCTAGTCTTTGTACCTATAATCATTTAGTTTCAGTATGAACCCTAGGTACTTCACTCCATTATCAAAAGAATATACATTAAAAGGAAGTATGTGGGTTAGTAACCTTTCCTCCTCATCTACTAAATCATTAAATAGAATAGTGGATTTATGCAAATTAATTTCCATTCCAGTTGCTCTACAATATAGGTCCCAAATTTCCTTATATTTCTCTACTTCCCTCACAATACTACTACCAAATAGAATAACATCATATACAAATAATAAATGAGATAGGGTTAGATTTACACCTACTTTTATTCTCATTCGTTTCCCTCCTTAGGCCTTCATTTAGGTCAGTAAAAAAAGGAGTAAAAAAACTAGATGTAGAACCATTAATTAACACTACAAATGATATCGATGACAAACAACCATTATCCAATTTACCATTTAGAGACAGATTCTAATACGGATTATCATTATTCTTAGATTCATTCAACTCACCTTATCATATGCCTTAGATAGATCCATCTTTAGAACCATGGCAACATACATCCTTTTTTTATGGTATGAAGCCCTTCCTGAGCTAGCCTCACTACATCATATATCTATCTTTCATGTAAAAACCCAAACTATTCTTGGGAAATGGATTCAAAGAAGACTTTATTTCACCTATTTGCTATAAATTTTTGGAAATTATTTTGTAACCTATGTTGCATAACAATATTAGTGTAAATTCCTCAGAAATTTTAGAATTATCCTTCTTTCGGATGAGACCAATAAAGGTAGAGTTATGGGATTTTATTATTTAATAGAGGAGGATCTTGCTTTCACCACCCTCAATATATCCTCCTCTATTAAATCATAAAATCCCATATAAAACTCCATTATCCACCCACTAGGACTTATAATTTTTTCTTTCTAAAAGGATTCCATAATTTCTCTAAGCTCCCCTCTAGTTACTCTATTGTTATGTCTTCATTCTACTCCTGATTGATGAACCTAGGAAATTAGGAAGGCATTTTGATTATTTCTTATATATTTTCCCTAGGAGGTACTTCATAGATTTATGAAAGTGGGTTACCCAAATCTCTACTATCTCCTAGAACCTTATGACTTTGCTTCCATCCTCTTGTCCCATTTCCTACATTCTATTGATGTTTTTTTTTCTTTGCATAATTTTGAAAGAACTTAGTATTCACATCCCTTTTTACTAGCCGAATTTCCATGTTTGTTATCCTCCATTTGGATTCCTCCCATTCCATTATATTTCTTTTTGTATATTCCAAAATCTTTAACTATGCCTTTTCAACTTCTGGAGAAATCCATTCATTGTTTTGGTAAAGTTTTTTTTATCAATTTGTACCTCTACCTCAATTAATTCTCTTTGAGAATTTTGAAAGTTTTGATTTTCCTAGTCTAGTGTGACCCTATTTACTTTTTTTTAAGTTCTCTGCAAATTGAAACATTCATGAGTGTTCACTAAAGGGGTCAAACTTCATCCAATTATGATTAACAACATTTGAATTCCTCATTCTCCAACCATTTTGGGTTAAATTTGATAGGACTAGGAGATTTATTTTCACCTTTCTCAATTTGTAATAGGATAGGGAGATGGTCTAATGAAGCCCCCACTCCAACCCATGTCCTAGTCTTATAAACATACACCATAACCCTCTTTTCGATGAAAAACCTATCCAATCTTTTAGAGACACCTTCATCCCCAACCCTAAAATTTCTCTAGGTAGATATTGGTTTCATTGACATTACATATTAACACAATATTCTACCAGTGGGTATGGCCCTAAAATTTATTCTCTAGAACTATCTTCTTTTAGTAGTTAGATTTAGGTCCCCATATAATATAAAATTTTATTTTTTTAGGGTTCCTAGGTTGAATATATTGTGTTATGCACCAAATTACCAAATTCCCCTCTTTTGTTTCTTGAGGGACATCTACTTGTATGTTTGTATCCTTGAAAATACCCAATCTCCCACTTCAAATTCCCTTTCGTTGTGATGTTGATCTACTTGTTTTTTCATCCTATTTTGTGCTATAGCCAAGTTGTCCTTCTATAGTTGGAGAAACTCTTCTTGGTGCTCTATGTGGTCTTCCATTGCTTGAACCTTCACTTTCCCTCTCAAGGGTGATGTAATACATGGAGGATGATACCCATGAAGTGATCTGGATTATGTTGACAATGAAATGAAGGTAGAGATATAAAAAGGAAACACATAGAGATATCGCAAGAAACATAGTAATATAGTTGAACTCGAACTCTATTAATGAATGGAATACAAAAGACTGTAAAATGAAAAGCACACAAACTAGCTACAATGGTGGTAGCTTTTCCTTGAGAGAGATGTGTCGGCTACACTCATTCGCAAGAAGATGATTACAAAGAGGTCGAAAATACATTTTAACATAAAATCATCAATGAAAAAACCCTCAACATCCAAAACCCTAACCTTAGAAGATGAAACGACAAAAGGTTTGTGGGATCTGATGTGATTAGTTCATACATCAACTTCCTGGGATGTAACTTTTGCATATGATCTCTGTTTGGGGGACTTGGTGGCCTGTCGAAAAGGTGTATCTGAGAAGCACACATTCCAAACAACCCAAAGTTTTCCTCTGATAACATTTTGGGCACTTTCATGCCAAAAAAACATTGTGTAGGGCCTCAAAACGACCCCAGAAGTTTGGGACTCGAAAAACTTTAAAAAACTGCCAAGATGTGGAACCATTTTGAATTAGTGGAACAAGTGGGTGGCCACAATTATCCACCTTATTATTCCTCCCCACTTATAAATAAATGGTCCCCATTGCATCAAGTTACTCCATCAGATGGGGACATTTCTATTGAATCTGACGGCCCGATATAGTTGGATTTTCGGTTGGCCGGTGCCCTTTGTCTTGGTGTCCATGATTCAATAAATTGTCACCAGTTCAATGTAGTTTGGATTGAGTTCTATATGGGACAAGCGCTTGGCTACATCCAAAGTGTATAGGAGAGGTGGAAAACATGGTCAAAGTAGCTCCACACTAAATACGGGGTGCAAGCCCAGGACAAGGGGAATACTTAATTCAAAATCATTCTCACCCACAACCTTGGTGATGGTGTAAGTCTTGTATCATAGAGGGAATAAATTTTGATGGGGTCCCGTGTGGCACTTTTTCTACAAATGCAACCATACCTCATCTCCCATTTGAAACTTGTGTGGTACCTGATGCTAATCATGGTGCTACTTATACTTGGCGTTGACTTTCTGCAAAATATCATGAACTTGTTGTTGGATGCACTATATTTGTTCAACAAATTTGGTTTCTTTATTAGCCTCAGTCTGAGCATGGGAGGACTCCTCCCATTTGGTTGCAATGGGCAGAGATACAACAATGGGGGCCAACGGTGCAAACGCCAAGCACACCTGAAAAGGGTTGTGGCCAATAGAGATGTGGAGGGCTCTATTGTACCTATGTTGAACATAAGGAAGGATCTCATCCCATGTGCATGGATGTTTGGAATTATACATCCTCAAGATATAAACAATCATCCTATTGAATACTTATGTTTTTCCATCAGTTTGTGGGTGGAAGGAAGTCGACTTGGTCAACTTGGTGTCCATCATTGACCATAGACTGGACCAAAAAGTACATTTCTGGGAAACCATTGACCGTGGGGAGATACTGACAACCAACAAGGCAGATAAGATTGACTCCCTATCTCATAAAGAAACCTAACAAAGAAACAGAAGAATACTTTGAATGAAAAAGCAAGCCATAATAGAGTCCAAACCTAGGCTAAGCTGCTATGACAGAGACCACATTCAGACAAGAAAGACCCTGGGAAGTAAAAGCTTGTCAGGGAGGAGGATGAATGCCTCCAAAAACTTTTCTGGATAGGTATACGACTGTCTCTTCAACAACTAGCGTGCATACGTGCGCTATAAAAGGGCAGGGCGTGTGTGCACGTGGGGAGTCCCACTGTAGGCTGCATGTGCCTCTGAAATCCTAAAAAAAAAGAAAATAGGAAACTAAGCTTCAGTAGAGGATACTGGTATTGAACACCAACACCCCTTAAAGGTAAAAAAAAAAGTTTACTTTGACAAAGAAGAGGCAAGAAAAATTTAACAAATCAAAGCTAATCCTGAGGTTATTACCTGACTATGGACTATTCAATTAGAGACCTAGAAGGACCCAGAAGATCCCTGAGAAGGATCACTTCTGCAAGGGAGAGGATGACTGCCTCTTCCTGAGAAGGATTTCCTGGGTTCTCAGACACGCAGCTAGCACTTCATCAGTAGGCGTACATATGCGGCCTGACTAAAGGCAGGGTGCGTGACTATGCGTGTTGTCCCACTACAGGGCGCGTATGCCTCTTAAGACTCTAAAAAAAAGAAAAGAAATAGTCTGGTAAGTAGATCAGGGAAGACTGGTATTGAGAACCAGAACCCCTGAACACTCATACTTCTTGCAGAAACTCAAAAAAGGCAGTAAAACCAATTTCAAAATACCCAATAAAAAAAAAAATCCTCAAAGATCCCTAGAGACTCCCTAGTATGGTCTCCAATTCTGATGTGAGTGGGAAATCCCGCTTACGGACTTAGCATTTAAGGGCTCTAATCATGCATGCAAAAAATGACCATTTAAAGGCCTCTACTTTTTCCTATTCTCCCAACACAAAACCTCACATTCATGCAATACAAAGGTCCAAACAAGATTAGGTAACTCTACCTTGAATCCTTTGTTTGATGTCCATCCCTTCACTTTCACTCGCTCCTTGACTGCAAGCCTCCTCCCAAAGCTGACCTGCATTCACACATGGACAAACAGAGAGCTGGAAACATGTATTTGGAAGCACATTCATATACTAATTGCTGGGTTAGAATTTCATATACTAATTGCTGGGTTAGATGTGACAATATCATAAAATAAATACACAATTTGAACACATGATATGGTGGGACAAAAAAAGTATTCCTTTTGTATTAATCTTCACAAGAGTAAACTTACAATATGTGGCCAACACTGCTCCTCGAACCTGGTCCTTGGCTCCTCTTCACAATGCACCAACTACTCAACCTCACAATACAATTGAGGAAATTGGGGCAAAGGGGGGATAAATTTGGGCAGAGTTTCTATACTCTTCTTATTCTTCTTCAAATGGGACCCCTACCCCTTCTTTTATAGGTAGTTATCTGGTTGGATGACTGGCCATAGGCAGTCAAACAGTTTTAGCAATTTCTTGAAACTCTGTTTCCCGTCTGCAACTTTCCATTTTTTGTTATTTTGTCAGTATACGCGTGCTGTAGAAGGCCCGCAAGCATATGGATGTGTGCATACATGGGTTGTAGAAGGCCAGGGCGTGTGTGGCTCAAAAAATAGGGCTTTTTAGAAGATCTTGGCTCAATAAATTGGAAACTAGTAGGGCCAGAGGCCAGGTATGTAGGCTGGGTGAAAATTAGGTTTATAACACCATGGGAGCCCAAAATGAACCCAAACACACTCAAATAAGAGATTAATATTAGCCTCAGTGGTGATACTCTTCTTGCAGGGTGAAAAACTTCCATATTAGAGAATCAATCAACGAACATAAAGACACATTGATTACCATGCTTGGTTGAAAGTAGACCAAATTGTTACACATTATTTTCATCACTCCTATGACTATTAATGATGTAAACCTATCCTTTGTCTTTAGAAGGATCAATTGCCTTAATCCCTGAAGAAGAATGAAGATGAATTTTCCCAGAGAAATGAAATTATCTTTTCCTTTGTAAATAACCCTATCAAGAAGGATCGTCGCACCTTGCACAGTGTTAAGGGTGCGATGATTCTAAATTGTCACATGTTGCACCACAGTGGCCTGCGATGTCGTCACACCTTGCTTAGCATTAAGGGTGCGACGATTTTCCGTATGAAGGAAAAAGAGAAGATTCTCGATGCTTCTAGAATAGAAGCTTCGAGGGTGAGGTGGCCTTCGATCAGTTTGCATCTGATTCGTATCTCTAATCTCATGGAATCATCCTAACCTCCTCACCCTATTCATTTTAGCTTATAAAAGGATAAGAGTTCTCATGGGGAGAGTTAGTTGTTTTGGAGCTTGGTGAGATTTGTGAAGAACTTTTGATAATAGCTACTGAGATATTAGTCGAGCCAAGAGTTTGGGCCTATGGTGGCTATGAGATTTTCTTTATCAAGATAGATTGTGAATGACTATCATATCTACAGGCTCAGAATCCATGCAACATAAGTGTGTGGGAAGCAATTAACTGTTGGAAGGAACCTGAAAACATCAAGGCATTTGGTTGTATCTTTCTTCCACATTCTTTAATACATATATACTTTTCTTCCCTATATGAACGTTACTTTTCTATATTGTATGATTCCTTGATCACATACATAGTTTCATATCGAATAGACTTTATTATTCTTGCCTTCGTTGGATTGTGTTTCTTTGCAGATACTTCTCCATAAGATTTACGACGAAGCTGGGATCACATTGGCGAGGTTAGGTCTACTACATATAAAATGTATGTTTTGGATCCTCTTCCTATTTGGTAACTGAAATCTAAGGAAATTTTAGTATATTTTCATGTTTTGTTCCAATTTCTTATTGAAGCTATGGAGTTTAGTTTGTGTCCGCACTTACCGATTTGTCCAGTACCAAAATTGGCGACCATACTGAGGACATATTGTTTTCCTAGTTTGTCTTGATTTCTTCCTTTGATTGCCTGGGTTTTGTTTTTTGAGTCACTGGGAGATCCAGATTGACTCTCTGACTGTTAAACTTCACTGGAAAAACCTTCTTACTTTTTATTTTTTTCCATTTTTTCCTTTGATCGTCACACCCTTCTTTGAGGGACAGTGTTACAATTTAGGATCGACACACTCTTCCTTGAGAGACCATGTGACATCGTTGCACTGTGGCCTTCTGTTACCCGCGACGATCTAGGATCAACGCACTGTGTTAGTCTTCCAGCCTGCGACGATTGTGATTTTTTTATAGTTTTTGATGGTTTTCCCTGCCCAGATCTAAGATATGGTTTTGGGGTGAATTTTTGGGTTTGATTATGGTTTGTTTACAGTATGCTTGACAACTTTGAATATGCTTTTATCGATATTTGTTTTGTTTTAGCTTGTTTTCGTTTGAAAGATTTGATCTCTTGCTTTGAGTGTCTTTCAGTTACCAAACATTGTTTTTATTTAGAATTGTTTAGTGAAAGAACACTTTTTTTTTCTGAATAATTCGTGTTAAAAGAGAAAATTTGTTTGGGTTATTTTGTTTTATAGAGATTTGCTATTGTTTTTAGTTATCTTTGAAATAAAAAAAAGTTAATTTCTTGCTTTTCATTAGATTGGGGGCATCTTTGCATTTGAAGTAGCGAAATTGCATGGTTTTTGGTCTTGAATTCTTAAAAACATTTCCCCCTCATGGTCGGGGGGCCCAAGAATTGTGTATTGGTTTATAGTCTCTTTGGCTCATTTCTTGAAGATCTTGATATTGATGAGTTTAATAAAATTTTGGGACATTGTGCATCTGGGAATGATAAACGTTTTCTCCTTCTCGTAATATAGCTTTCATCGAAGTGAAATATTTGCATTGTCCTTTCTTTGCATTGTTTATAGTCGGTCAAGACTCAAACATCATTTAGTCCACACCATTTTCCTCTTGAGTAAACAACAACCTTAAAATAATGCGCTTATAAAAATTGATTAGACATTTTTATAGTTTCTGGTAGCAAACCTACATTTGCTTAAGGTGTAGGGCTTTGGAATAGGTTGAAAGGATAACTTTCCAAAGCTATAAACAAACATAGAATCTTGAGTTAGGGAGCGGTGAAATCCAATTATTACATTTTGTCCTAGGAAGCCCTTCTCACATAAGGGTCAATCATGAGGTCGCATTGAGACTAGCAGAGTGACTAACCCTGCTTTGTTGGTCTTGGTGTAGTGGTTGCCCATATTATGGGGGTCACTTGCGAAAACAACCATGTGCGGGTCTTCTCAAGTCGATTTCGGGATCAGTTACCTTGCTCTTGCGCGTGTATTAGACTATCGATTGTTTCCCCAGGCATTATTGTTGTATTTGGTAAGCTTAGTGGCCTTTCTCTTTAGGGTAATACACAAGGTGACGGTGAAGGGGAAGTCTTCATTGTACCTAGAATCGACGTTGGCCAAAATCACTTGGGCTCCTTGGATGGTAAATTCATGTTTATTGTGTGGAATATTGCTCCAAGGCGTAAGTCCATTAAGTAGGTCATCAACGTAACTTTTCCACCCACTCTATCTCAACCCCTTCTTACATTGTCCTCACGATGTTGGATTTCATCACCAACTAGTGCGTTCATTGTGAGAAGGTTTTGTTTGTTTGCTTGCTTCCTAGATTTTAAGCGTGTGTTGTTTATTTTCTCTAGCAGACTCTAGGTTGGATCTGTGTTTAATGGCATCAATTCCCAGAATGACGAATGAAACAACCCCTTCTTTGGGGGAGCCTTTTGTTTTTCCTTCTTACGGAAACGTTGGTCCTCCTTACATCTCTGTTTTTAGCCTTACGGGTCTCACAATTGGATTGCCAGTATGGTTGTTTTCCACTCCGGTAATCTTGAATGCAACAACTGCTTTGGTTGTAAGAACTTCCCCCCAAGAACATCCATCTCATGTTGATCCTTTATCTTCTTCACCATTAAGATCTTCTTCTCCTTCTTCACTTACAAGGTCTTCTTCCGTTTCATCTTCTTCACTGAGTGAAAGCTCTGAAGCTAGTAACCCAGTGGATAAGAAGAAGAAGAAAATGAAGATTAAGACGAAGATAAAAAAGAAAGGGTCCAAACCTCCAACCACTTCTAGACATGTTGGAAAACAACCAATTGTTGATAATCATGTTGGGAGTGTTGATGGTGGCAAGATCACCCAAACAACCCGTAAGCCCAAGTACCGTTGCAGGCTTTGTAAGGGTAGCCATATTGTTAAGGATTTCCCTGATCTATCCAAGGTTATTGAAGCATGGTATACACGTCCTCGCCAACCCATGTCATCAACCTCTGAACAACATGCTGCTGACCTCCCGTTAACTAGTCAGGATACCGTTGGGAAGAATAAAAGTAGAGTCAAGTTCCCTTGTAGGTTATGCAAAGGGTGTCATCAAACTCACCTTTTCCCTCGTATGGACGAAGCCTCAAAATTACTGGAATACATGAATGTTTCCTAGCCTCCACTTCCGTCTGCTTACCGTAGGATTAATCTCGACCCACTTGTAGTTGATGGAACGATCAATTTGGTCCCTTCGTCGGTCAGTCCGGTTGATCAATTAGTCAATATGGTCACGTACTTAGTTGAACCAGTTGACAAAGTGGTCGATCCACTCCCATACTCGGTCGATCCCACTCTTTGGTTAGAGAGTGAAACCCAAGAGATCGATCTATTTCCACCTGTCGATCCCATTCTCCCCTTGGATAATGAAACCCAAGTGGTCTATCTGATCTCATCATCGGTTGATCCTACTCTCCCGATAGAGAGTAAAATTGATACTTCTCATGTTTTTCTTGTTGATACAGACTCTACTATGTTGGGGAGCATTCCTCCTTCTCTCGTGGAACCAGGTCCCAGTAATGAGGCCATCCTTTTTGATTGGGGTGTTCTAACTGGACCTCGTCTTCCCTCTCACGTTCCTTTCAAGATTACAATACAAGTTTGTGGTCGGGACGTTCCTCAGACACTGATAAACAAAGGTGCGTCAGTTACTATTTTGTCCTCCATTGCTTGGCAGGATTTGGGTTGTCCTCAACTTGTGTCGATTACCCGAAATTATTTAGCTTTTAACAGAAGAACCAATCACCCTTTAGGAGTCCTTCCTTAGTTTTCCGTAACTTTGGGAGGCAAAACTGTCTTTATTGATGTTATGGTAGTCCAAGACCCCTTGGATTTCGATTTAATACTTGGGAAAGATTATTTCTATGCCATGAAATCTATTGTGTCCACTCTTTTTCGTGTGATATATTTCCCTCGCGATGGAAGAATTGTGACTTTTGATTAACTTTCATTCATTGGTACCGACTTGACCATCAACCCAATGAACTCCCTAAATGGTTCTTATATGCAGACGGTATCACTCCCACCACAGGTCAATTATGTGGCATGATCTCCCATGGCTTCAACTGCTAATGAAGATGAGCCTCTCACTGTAAGCTTAGTCTCTTATGACTTATATCCGGTAGTTGAAATGGTAATCTCTTTGATAGGGCTGTTAGAGCTTGATTTCCTTACCCCTGTCATGACCCTCGACATGTGTTCCTTCCAGAGTGTGTTTCTTCTGTCCAGTGAAGATCTCTTGTAAGCCATGATTGAGTTTTTTCCCTTGACATGGTGTCCTTCCAAAGCATTGTCATCTTGGAAGCCGTGATCAAGAAGAGATATTTGAGCATGGTTTTCTATTTTCAAACTCGTTAAAAAATGAAACCAGCTGCGAGGACAATTTTTGCGTCTTTGTTTCAAGATCGTTAAAAAATGAAACAGAGGTCTGGGGATTGAACCTATATTCTCGAGCATAGTTTTTATTTTCTATGGAAAGCTCATTAAAACATGAAATATATTTCTCCCCTCTTAGATTGAGTCAAGTACTTCATTACATATATTATTTGAAGCTTCATTTCATCTGCCTATGCCATTGTGTTGGAAGATTGATTGTTGTCATTGATGTCAACCCTAGTCATGGGTTTTGGACCGCAAGATTGATAAAGGTATTTGGACATGAAGGAAAATG